>JAMKPZ010005362.1:0-26387 GCA_024699675.1 Amphibolis antarctica | reverse complement strand
TTCTTTCAAGAGAGAGCAAAAAGAGGGAAGAGGTTTTGATATAGGATAGAAGACAGAATTGCATAAATATAGCACTTGGGATTTGGACCCCAATTGTCAACACCACAACAAGGTGGCAAACAACAGTTCTTTCAAGAGAGAGCAAAAAGAGGGAAGAGGTTTTGATATAGGATAGAAGACAGAATTGCATAAATATAGCACTTGGGATTTGGACCCCAATTGTCAACACCACAACAAGGTGGCAAACAACAGTTCTTTCAAGAGAGAGCAAAAAGAGGGAAGAGGTTTTGATATAGGATAGAAGACAGAATTGCATAAATATAGCACTTGGGATTTGGACCCCAATTGTCAACACCACAACAAGGTGGCAAACAACAGTTCTTTCAAGAGAGAGCAAAAAGAGGGAAGAGGTTTTGATATAGGATAGAAGACAGAATTGCATAAATATAGCACTTGGGATTTGGACCCCAATTGTCAACACCACAACAAGGTGGCAAACAACAGTTCTTTCAAGAGAGAGCAAAAAGAGGGAAGAGGTTTTGATATAGGATAGAAGACAGAATTGCATAAATATAGCACTTGGGATTTGGACCCCAATTGTCAACACCACAACAAGGTGGCAAACAACAGTTCTCTCGTTCTTTCTCCCAAAATTTAGGTTTTAATACCATGTTGAAACCAAAAGCATGGAAGTTTTATTGATATAACAATGGACTACTCCCATATTTATAAAGAGCACATCAGCTTGACAAACAAGAATATATAAGAGACAAAATGCCCCAAATCAAATAATTACTATGCTTTGCTATATCATACTATATTACATTGTATTATATCTATTAAGAAAGAAGAGAAAAGGAAGGATTGTATTCATTATCTAAACATAAGGCCTCTTTTATAGAGGCTACATGACACACAAATAAGTTTAAGGACTAAACTCACACACACCTAGCACCTAATAACATCATTTAATTTAACACTCCCCTTCAAGTAGGAGCATCCAACATGTTACAAATTTAAAAGACAAAACAACATACTTAGAACGTAGAGACTCTAAAAAAATATTTTTTAAGAGACCTTTATCTCCCTTTTTTCCTCCCTTGCGCATGTTCACCACACGTGTCCATCTTTTCCCTTCTTCACTCATCCATCTTCTTCATTGCCACTATCTACCATCCTAATGGGTTCAAGTTGACAGCAAATGGAGATTGAAGAACAAAGCGGGAGAATCACCAGATTAGTGGGAGAATTGTTAGATCTAGACGGAGAACTGCTTGCAAACACCAAGAAAGAGCCAAAGGAGGGTCACCATTATCCGTGTGACAAGAGAGTTGCTAGAGAGGTCACCTATGCAAGTAAAAGCAACATGAGAAGTCATTTGTGCCAAAGAGATTGATGAAAAAAGTCACTTGCAGGAGCTATGGCATTGGAGAGAGTCAACCACATAACATGTGTTGGTGAAGAGAGTCACCTACATAAGTTGTGTCGACAAAAAAAGTCGCCTAGAATCATATGATGGAACTATGAGTGGTGGTAATGGCTATGAGGTGCAACTAGGGTTTGTAAAGAGACAGAGAGATTCACAAACAAAGGAGACGACCATTGAAGAAACAGGAGAGTCGCCTATATGTGCTAAGCGAGTAATTACTCATCCACCAAGTGGAGGAGACATTCATCTATCCAAGCAAAAGGGAGTTACCTAGTTATGCACAGGTGGAAGAGAGGAATAAGGAGAACTAAGTGTTTATACCAAGCAAGTAGTTGATCATCCAACCAAGTGAAGGAGACGTTCGTCTATCTGAGCAAAAGGGAATTTCTTGGCTATGCACAGGTGGAGGAGAGGAATGAGAAGAAGTGGATGGTTAGCAATGGTTGGGAGGAGATGACTCCCAAGGTTCCTCCTCCCCACCTAGGGATTCTCTCTTTTGAGGACTCTTAAAACCTAAACTCTAATATCATGTTAAAAAATAAGAGAAAAGAAAGGACTATATACATTATCTAAACATAAGGCCTCTTATATAGAAATTACATGACACACAAATAAGTTTAACCAATGTAGGACTGAACTTATACGCCTAATACATTATTTACTTCAACAATATCATAGACGCCTCTAAATCCTTTTCTTCTAACACTTTTGTCCATACCACTATAGCAAATTTAGCACCCTAATTTTACAAATTATTATTAATTTATCATATATTTACATGTATTACTTTCACAAACTATTTCTACCAAATATGGATACAACTTTTTCCTATTTATAACTATAACTTTCCCGTTTTCATATTTTGAATTACAATTTTTCCTATGTCATTTTCATATTAATTATACATGTATTATCAGTTATTCATATTATTATTTCAAAATTGATCCTACCTTTTCAATTCCATCAATACACCTAAACCCTTTCGTTCTTCTACTTTTACCATGTTATTTTCACAAATTATTCAACTTATTTTTACTAATTATTATAAATTTCCTAATGTTATTTTCACAAACTTATTTTTCTTTTACGAACACCACTTTTGTTTAGGTTACTTTTGTAAATTTACCCAAGTTACTGTTTGTAAAGTATTTACCATTATGTATCAATCATTCATACTTTTATTATGCATTATACATACAGTTATAACTTTATTTAACGTACTCTTACATGGATAACTTTCATAATGTATTACACATACACTTTGTATTATCAAATGCTAATATTCCTTTCAAAAATCAATCATATGCTTGAGTCTTCAAAGGCCTGTGCTTAGCACAGAGATTTCTGCAAGTTTACGAAAATAAAAATATCAGCATGTACCTCAGGATATTGCATGATAGCTTGAGTTGCACTGTCAGGATCCAACGGAAGGATGTTATAAGGCACGTAAAACTTTGTCTTCTCTTCAATCTTGTTATGAGTTTCCAATGTCTAAAAAAATTTAAACTAGAAAAATGAAGCTTGAGAAGTGAACAGAACATTGTTAAACTAAATACAACAATCAAACCAGTATAATTCATAAAAGAATTCATAAGAGGATGTTAAAAGTAAATGAGAAAGAATGTGACCTCCATATCAACTTCAACAGATTGTGTCTGATTAACAGCCCTTACAACTTCAAATAAAACAGCAGCAGTTTGATATGCTTTGGTAAGTTGAGCACTGAAGCAAAGATGATGCATAAATAATGGATTAAGCATAAAAACAGTTGATATCTACAAATTACTGTCTCATACAATCCTTTTTAGTACATCACCATGGATTTACTTACCGATCAGCCTTTTCAGCAGCATTCTGCAGCTGTTGAATATATCTTTTATAGTATTGTTGATAGAAAGCTTGCATCTCTCGTGCATCACTCTGTTTAACCCTTCCAGACAAAGTAGGATCATTTTCCTGCAAGCATCCAGCATGAATATAAATCTATCTTACAAACACAAGATGTCAAGATTGCTATTTTTAGAAGGATAAACACCATACCTAGCTAACAGGACACATGATCACTTTATGTGAACACGGTTAATTGATGGAAGCCATCAATTGGTGCGAATATGTGCTTGCAAATTGGTGCAATGTTGCCATCAAGAGGTAAAAAGGAAAGTCGACAAAGGAGAAACACTATTTTTTCCTATCAATTCATGCTGGTATTTGGGCTATCTGGCTAAATCATAACAAGATTATCTTCCAAGGTAATAAGTCCAATGTGCAGGAGAAATTTCTTGTGAAAGAGTGGGAACATGCATCATTTCTATAGAATCTTTTTTCCTGTTTCATATTACTAATGTTCTGTAATTCTCTTATTTTTGTTATAGTATCTTTGTAACTGTAAGCCCCCAGGTGACAGGTAATTATCTTAATGAATTTCATCCTATAGTTTCCTAAATGGTGCGGAAGTTGTGCATGCATTATAGTGTCAGAAAAGATTTTGCCTGTGATTCTTTTCTCAATCTCTTACAGACATAAAATCATTACTTTTATTCCTTCTATCCATTATTCCCCTTTATATTATTATCATAAATGATGGAATACTTTCAAAAACATTCATAAATGATGGAATATGTGCAATCTCACATCAGTAAATGTAAGATGATGACTTGTGATTTTAAATAGAACCACCCAACTCATAATTAATTAGCTTTATATGAATATCAGCTGCATTTATTGTGGACTTTTTCAACTCTATTTACTGTACATTGCAGTGATACATAGTAAATCAATCAAATAACTATGAGGTGAATGGTAAATTGTGAGATAGAAGTTTGTGTATGAGAATTTGTACAATAATAATATGTGAGAATTTGTGAAGAAAGGAAAATAATTTCCCCCAAATGAACCCATCATCATATAAACATGATATCAAAGACTAAAAAGATGCAAATCAATGAGTCTAAATCCATACATCTGCCAAGTCAAAAAGACACCTATAACGTGATCAAAAAAGCCTAACGAGAATGTTGGAATGACTACATTGATAACTCAATTACAATAAGAAAGAAATCCACTTATAGGCAAAGGCCACTTTGCTATGCTACAAGGGTTAGCATAATCACTTGAGGATGAGTTTATAGCATCAAGCATAAGCCCGACAATTTTGTAGACAAGTACAAGGATTTTTCTTCTTTTTTTAAGTAGAAGGCTTGTTTGGTGGCTTGTAATTTTACGCAAACATATAGAGTAGATTAAACAAATCTTAACACCAATAGCTTTTTTTAATTCAATCGATGTGCTCATATCTCTTACCATCAATCATGGAAGTTATCTCAACTTAATGTGAAAAATGACTTTTTTTTAATATAATAACCCCAAATATTATTTATCAGGCTGCAAAAAAAATACAAAAGGTAAACAGGAGGACGAAAAGCAAATGAAGGCCCAAAGTAGGCTGATAAAGAGGACAAAAACAGATGGGTCCAAAAGGTCCACAATAAAAATAGAAATGAAATGAAGTCCATCTGAGGCCATTGGGTCCATCATCGACCCTCAAACAAAGCAAATGCATGAGAAGATGCTACAAAAAACGAGTGTGGCTGAAGCATTGAAACAAATCTCTATAGCACCCAAGGAATCCATGTCAAGAACGTAGGGTGGTAGCAATGGAATAGTGAGAAGATATCGGATGCAGCCCATCATAGTAACCCAAATAGAGCATTGACCGTATATGAAGAACTGTAGAAGTTTCCGGCTGACATGGAAGGAGCACAGTCCTATGTGAAAAATGACTTTCTCTATGGTGATTTGACTAAACAAATTTTCACAAAGCAACCTCTAGAATATGTTACTTAAGGGGGGAATTTAGTGTGCAAGCTTAATAAGGAAATTTATAATATCAAATAGAGTCCATGTTCATGGTTTGAAATATTCAACACTATTATAGTCGATGGAGACCCCTAAAGATGTGTATTGGATAATCTATGTTTTACAAAGAAACTGTTGGAAGATGTATGATACTAATAGTTTATGTTGATAATATCTCATAGAACAATAGTGATGCAGGGGCAATTACAAATACAAAGGCATATATTAAAAAAAATTTCATCACCAAAGACATGGGCAAACCAAAGTGTTCTTGGAATATTGAGTTTGCATATTCAAAAGGGAAAATGACATTATCCCAAAAAAGTATGCTCTTGATTTATTATTGAAGATTGGTCTCTTAGGTTGCAAACCTAAGAGTACACCTATAGAGTTTAATCTCTCTTTTAGGATAGTTCATCTAAGACATTAGAGAATCTTGAATAAATTCATCTTATTGTTATCATACCAGATATTTCATATGCAAATAATTTACTCAACTAATTCATGCATGAACAACAGAAAGTCCATTGGCAAGGTGCACTTTGCATACTTGCCTATGTTAAAAATACACCAACAAGGAGTCTCAAGTATGAGAAACATAATCATCTAACTATTGAAGTATATTCTAACTTGAGTTATCAAAGTGACAAAGGAGATAAGAAATCTACTTTAGGTTTTTATACATATGTTGGTAGCAACCGGGACAATTGGCAAAGCAAGAAATACAACATTGTTTCCAAGTCTAATGCTGAAGTTGAGTACAAATCTATGCATAGATGACATGAAATTAGGAGGTTTAGATTACTACTTCACAAGTTCAATTTTACTGATTAAAACCCAATTCCCATGCATTATGACAATCAGGCCACAATTTTCATATCAATCCAACATTTCATGGGTGTAAGTACATTGAGGTTGGCTACCACTATGTTCATAATATAGATACGAAAGGCTTGATCTTTACACTGCATAATCAATCCTCAAAATAGCTTGTTGATATCTTTACAAAAGGGCTAGATACTAGTGTTTCCAAAGATTTATGTAACAAGCTAGCTTGATAGATATATATGTTTCAACTTAAGGAATAGTGTGAGAGTAGATGCTATTTTTATTCAAAGTGTTAATGTGTTTGAGTAAGGATATGTGGGCTAATGGATATGTATTTACCATTTGATTCATTTCTCACTTCCTATATATTGTACCCATCACCCACAATCAATGACAGATTATTTTCTCCCTAATCTCACCTAAGAGAGCATGGTTCAATTTCAAGTAACAATATACCAAACCATACAGATCTATTCGAATATTTTTCGAATTAAACCAAACTACTCAATGTTGGTTCTAATTGTTTAGATTTGATAACCTTATCATAAATGAATATCAGATAACCCACTAATACAAGACAACAATTGAAAATCCACCTCAATGTGCTTTGTCCACTCAAGATGAATCGGATTAGTGGCTACAAAAATGACACTTTGGTTGTCACAATGTGTGTTCATTGATGTTTCCACTTTGAATCCAAGCTCAATTAGGAAGGATTTAAAACAATCTCACATGCTGCTCAAGCCATAGAACAATACTCGATATTTATGCAATCCTGGGAACAGCATTGTACTTCTTACTCTTCCACAAGACTAGATTACCACTAACATATATGTAAAAACATGAGTAGATTTCCAATTGTCTCTATCTCCAACACACCTAAAGTGTAAATAAGCCTTGATTTATGGATGATTTTTCTTCTACTAAACCAATCCTTTATCAAGAGTGTCCATCACATGAGCCAATGAACCTTATTGGGTACATGCATGAATCGATTTAGAAGGACAAATCAATTTTTCTTCTACAAACCATCTAGGGTACCACACAACCACCCTCTTGTAGATAAAAATTGATCTGTGGCATATCATCTAAAGTTGACTATTACAACTTGGCTGAAATTTTCAAATCAAACACATGGACTCCACTCAACTTGAATATGTATAGAAAAAAAACTTATGCAGATGTAATTTTTCTAAAAAAATATTTTGAATTCATGTATTTTCACACATGTACATATTTTGTATGGTGCCCATGTCTAGGAAAAAAAAGCTTGCCTCCAACATTCATATGAAGATAACAAAAACAATATCTACAATTTGTGGCCTGAAGAAATCAATGATATTGATTGCTTATTAAAAAAATCACTTACCCTTTCAAGACGCTGGAGAAGTGCAGTTTTAAACTGGCGAACACCACGCCCAGTTGATGTTGGATCTAATCTATGGGCTTTCTCAAAAGCATAAAACCGGCCTATTTCATTGTCACAGATATTAAATGAATTAAATTTAATTATCACAATAAAAGATGCTGTTTGTAAATTAATTACTATAGAACCAATATTTAACACCATTTAAATAAATGAAAGAAAATAACTATATAAAAGCACTAAAAGAGAATCAGATTTTTAAGAAAAGATGATTGAATAATGGAGAGTTATCATTTGAAATCAAGCTTAGAAAGCTGGAATTAGAAAATAACAGTTCATATTTCATAATTCAAGTAAACAACAACAATATCAAAGTAGTTATCTTGCCTACTTTTTAAAATCATGATTGTTGGGTTTCAATGGTGAAAATTTTTTGTAATGCACATTTTCAAATTTTTTTTTTCTCTTTGCACCTAAATTATCATGTTGATGGATTTGATTTAGTTAACCGAGATCAAGATCTAGAAATGGATGATACTATTGTGGTTCATCTTGTTCGATAGAACAGCAATGAATCAAAATGCACGCATAGAATGTTAATATTACCTTTAAGTATTATTGATATATTTTACATGCAACTTATGATGATTTTTTACTATCTTTTGGTTGGTAATATGAATAACTGATTAACTGTACTTAAAGTATTAAAATTTTTATATTTTTATTTTTGTGCATGCTTAACTTTAGAAAAGGCATGAATGCATGAAAATGGTATGTAAAACTCAGGTTTCAACTATCAGATTCTAAGAGAACCATAATTATCAAAAGCTTGGAGGTTGAACCACGGAATTCCAGAAAAGAGACTATGAACCAACACCCGGTGATTTTTTACCATCACCAATAGAACTTGTAGCTCTAAATTGGCGGGGGCCTGGTGCAATAATTTTGTCCTTTTTTAACAGAATATATGGTACAAACACCAAATTATAATAGAGAACCTCAAGCAATGGCTGAAAACAGTGTCAACACCTGGTTTCTAAAACATTTTCGAAGCAAGCCTATTTTTTGTAATTTTTTAAATCAATGTTATGAAAAAGTTGCCTTCAATTGTAGCATGCAAGAATTCATCGAAGCTTTGTAAAAGGAGAAAGCTAGAAATAAATGAAAATACATGGATCATAACGATGAATCGTAACAATATAAGAATGGCAATTCAATGATTAGTTCACTTACGTGAGAACAATAGAGGAGGGGGGTATTAGATGGATAAAGGTGAAAGATGGTGAAGAGAAAGTCCCCAACTAATACACGAAAGAAGACAAGCCACCGATGAGCGAAAGCAATTAGCATGACGAGAAAACTTACAAAGATAGGCAACACGAGCATTCTTCTGCTCGATCTCATTCGCCACACGGAGAATAGGAGCAATCTCAACCAGAGAGGATGGCACCACTTCACTGTTGAAAACAGGCTCTCCTCCCAAACTCCCCATTGTCTGGGTCCGCAGTATCCGCTTCTGCGGTGGCGGATCACCGCTGCTGCTGCCACTCCTTCTCGAGGAGGACGACATCTTTCTCTCCTATCTGACCAAACTAAAACCAGACCCAGATACAAAAGAAAAGAGATATAAGGAAGCAACAAGTAACTCCTCAAGAACCTAGTGATCAACGAAGTGATAGCTCGAACAAGCTCAGTGGATTGAGCTGCACAGTAGCAGAAAGGGACAAACTAACAGAGAAAAAACTGAATTAGAGACCATCCGCCAAAATCAGAATCAGCACAAGCACGAGGAGAGGAAATAGTGTATGCTAAGCGCCAGTAAACGGGTGGGGAAAGGAAAAGCGGTTTGGAGAAGAAAACAAAACAAGATATGGTAGGTAGAACTGAGAAACAAAGTTCAAAGAAAGCATGACGACCAAGCAAAAACCCTAGGCATGCACAGTCGCGCACCTGAAGCAGTTCAGTGCTGTAAGCAGCAGATCATCGGTACGCCATACGAATCTACGCCGAGAACAGAGATTGGATCCAAAAGAAGAAGCAGCTCCAGTAGCACCGCTGAGACCTCCAGATGCGAAGGCGAGGGAGCGCTATGGAAAGGTCCGTGGTTTGGGTTTAGGAGTGTGGGGGCAACTGCGGACACTTGAAGCAACAACGACAAATGAACTGCTGGGGTCCCGCGAAAAAGAGAGAGAAAATGAACACTGTAACAGGTAAAATAATCGGCGAGAGAAAATGTAAAATGCACACACTTTATCGAAATATTACATTTCTACCGTTATTGGGCATCTCTTGAATATCCGATCGGACCGACGAGTGGCTTACGTGGTAAATCTAGGGAAACGTTGATGGTGATTTTGGCGGAGGGTCGAGAAAACACTTGGGATTCAAAATTTGGATGACGGACGCCCTAACGAGCGAGTGCCGGGCCGACCGACATTTCGGCTTCGGTGAAAAATTCGCTAATTTTGAAAGTTAAATGGGATTAAAAGTAAAATTAATTTTATAAATAAAATTAAAATTATATAATAAATAGAAGGATAGAAATTTATATGATAATATTATTATTATAATTTTGTGTGAAATTAAAATTAAAAATGAACCAAATAAGACTTTCATTTAAGAGATTTTGATAATGATTTTTTAAATTTAATTTTATATACATTTTTACCATTCATTATCATTAGAACTTTTATATACGAATTTATATCTTACGATATACCGTAAAGTTAAACTTTATTTGATAACGAAGTTTAACTTCTGATTTTAGGAATTAGAAAGTCATCCTTTTTACGAGTAATCAGGAAGTCATCTGTTTAAAAAAAAAATTAAAAAAATCTAAATTTAAACGTTCATGATATTTTAATTAGAATTTTTAAAGTATGTATTAAATTTACTTTTATAACTTAAAAAAAAATTAAAATTGAGGTATTATATTGATTAAAAGTAGTAGAGCAAAGTTTTGAAAAATAAGCGCAAGAAGAAGTCAAAACAACCATTTCTGATTCAGATAAATAAAATAAGCTAAAAGAGAGGGAGCCCAGAGAAGTAGAAGAGAAACTATTTATTTCCCCTTTCAATGATATCTGCCCACAATCAAAAGTTGATAGCTAAATTAATAGAGATAGTAACAATCTATTTAAACTATCATTCAAAATGTCAACTATTTCTTCTCTTACAAGGGAAACAATATAAATCCAAGTAAAATATAAAATTTTAGATACTATCAAGTTAACAGTGGCAAGAGAAAGAGTAAGAGAAAATGACATTAATTTAGAAGCTCTAAAGAAAATAAAAGAGAATGAATAACCTAAGGAATTTTGAAAAAGTTAAAATTAATATTGATTGAATGTCATCAAACAAAAAATTGTCATCCATAATATCAAACACATTCATAAGAAAGAAATTCCATCAAGTAAAACTTAACATAAATGTACTTTTATAACTTATTTTATCATCATAATATTTATGATTTTCTTCATAAATCATATAATTAACATAATACAATTAAATTTAATATATTATTTTAAATACCTGCAGTAAAAAATATTTAAAAGTTGCAAAAGGCGATTTTTTCACTGCAGCAGGGAATCTTTTGGCAGGGCTCTTTAAAGCCTCCATGCTCCATGTGGTTGATTTCCAATCTTTAGAGGCTTTTGGCACAAAGCAGAGGCAACTTTTTGTTACCGTTTTCAAGGTTGAAAAAATGAAAAACGAAATTATGTTCTACATTTTGGCAAATACGTTTGTTATTATTGGAATTATATTTTTAGGTAAAAATTGAATAAACTAATAAGCAAAGTTTAAATTTATATTAATCACTAACGGTGAAAAATAAATTCTACAATCACCATTGCTTTAACGGAACTTGACGGAATTCATTACTATTTTTGTTTAAAATATCATTTCACACTTTCCACACCTGCACTTTTTGTCTTGTTTCTCTTTCAAGTCCACAAGAATCTATTGTTATACAAAAGTTTCCACACCCTTCAAATATTATCATTCTTGTTTGACTAATCATCAATGTTTGTTAACATACATGTTCTATTGCACTGCTTGCATAGTACTCAACATTGATCTATTTTTGATTTTCACCTCTACCATAGTCATCAAGGTTTGCAACGTTCACTGTTATTCACATCTTCACCCATATTTACCAATATTCTTATTAGCCATTTATCTTTGTCACCATTTTTATTATCAAAATTTTTTTTTTTTTCCTTTCGTCTTAAAACTGTTTCTTACTTTTTATTCTTAAAATTACTTTTTTTCGCTTTAAGAGCACTGAAACGAGTTAAAAGAATGAAACCTAATTAACCGAAAATAAGAATCGGTCATACCGATATTTGAAGCTATGGTTGATATTGACTATCCATCATCTACTTATTAAAGACTCAAGCATGTATTTCATATTAACAATCACGCTAAAGAAAATGTTATAATTTCCATACCAAGGTTTATCTATATATACTAGAAAGTTAAAAAAGTAAAAAATTTAATTAATACTTTTTTTAAGACTTTTTGACGTATATAAACCATCTAACAACGTACATTAGGTGACTGTACAAACAAATAATGGGTTCCTAACCAATGAGATTACTGTTAATCTTAACACGGAGATTAGAGGAAGAAACGGATGACATCTGTACGCGAAACACATCCTTTTCCGTCGATTTCCACCGTTCTCTTCTTCGTCCCGTTCTTCTCTTCGTCCCGTTCTTCGCTTCCCCTTGCCCCACCGCCCATATGGCAGCCTTGCACGTTCCATTCCACGGCGGAGCAGTGGCAAGCAGCGGCGACAGCCTATGTCTCCCTTCTACATCTCTTCGTCTTCTGCCGCCACCACCTCCTCCTCTTCGGTTAACCACAGCCGTGGCGGGTGTTGGAGCTGGGAGTCCGCGACGGCCGTCTCCCGTCTCCCGGAGGGACTT
Source organism: Amphibolis antarctica (assembly GCA_024699675.1). Classification (NCBI taxonomy): domain Eukaryota; kingdom Viridiplantae; phylum Streptophyta; class Magnoliopsida; order Alismatales; family Cymodoceaceae; genus Amphibolis; species Amphibolis antarctica. Next base: position 13,978 of record JAMKPZ010005362.1, on the reverse strand, counting down.
GTCTCTGCTCTCCGCGGTTGTGCCCATCGCCTTCGGGCTGTTCCCTCCTGTAGTGGACGCCCGAGAGAGGAGAAACCGGAAAGCCATCCCTCCAGAGGATTATACCACCTCCCGTCGGTTCTTGCTCCTCCTATCATATATATTCTATCCATTCGCGTGAGTTTCTTTTCTTTTTTAGTGTGATATCTTTTGATTGATTTTAACGAAACGAGCTACCGTGCAAGCGAACGATCACGAGATGGTAATCCTCCATTGGCTTCAGTTGGATGACAAGTTTGTTGTTGATATTGTGTCGAAAAATTCTGGAAATTGCATCATGAGTTGGAAAATATGATCTTTGGCATACTAGTTCACAAGCACTTTGTGTACTAATCGTACTCAATTTGCATCTGGGAAACTGAACTCCCTTCCCTAGTTGATTGTCTTGTCCTTCTAAAATCTATTTTTCCATCGATAACTGTTGGAAAAAATAGTCTTACATAAGAAAAAATGAATAAAATTGAAACTTTTATATTACTTGTGAGTCATTTTTCATTAATCATTTGATTTTAATAAGATAAAATCCACATAATATTAAAGTTTGTTCACACACGTTAAATGTAAGACATTATGTAAAGTACTTTAATAAAAAACTCACAAGTATATAAGTGTATTGAGAAAAATAGTTTCACATTACTTGTAAGTTTTTTCTCAGACAATTGATTTTAGTAAGGTAAAATTTATAATACCTAGCTATTTAAAATTTTTATTACTCTAGTATCAAAATGACAATGCCACAGCTCTAAACATAAATATATAAATGCTTCAGTTCATTCTGAATTTTCTACATTTAAAATGAATATCAGGTTTTGAGATTCATACACCAGTAGTTAGAATGCTTCGTCATATCAATTAGCCAACATCTCTCCTGTCAGTTCAGCTTTTCTAAATATCACAAAGGATACTGCACATCATTGAATTATAATTCCTTCTTCCACAATTCAAAGTTCCAACTCTTCGGTACATGTGTATGCTGAGGTTGAAATACCATCTACTTATGTTATCATTCAACTCTACTTCCATTATACATTTATCAATACTTACCTATCTCTTCCACAATGTCCACTCCTAGGGGGTTTCCTTATGGAACATCTTGTAGGCTAAGTACATTCTCCATGAAATGACATTTTAATTTGATGTATCATTGTATATCCTCTATCACGTTTTAAAATTGGCAATCAATGTTCAACTTCCTTTCACATAATCCCTTTTATGAAAGAAACAAGGATTGAGAGTGTCTATTCTTTTGCTACCCATACACAAGAGTCATGCTATTTTCTAAAGTGGTCTATTTCAATGTTTCATTCGTAGTTACCTCGACGTAGATACCCATGGCTTGAACTTCCAAAACACACTCCTTGCATTTTGTTGGACAATTTTCATTACATTGATGTATAGATTTTTAGTTGCCTTTTGATCGCACTACCAGCATTTTACACCAAACCCATTGTCAAGGACATGCCTCCTTTTAAAACATTTATTCTGCAATTTGCCTCCTACTCTCCTTCTAGCAGTGTCCTTACAATGTTTTGGCAATTACTTGAGATTGCTGCAAGCATTCAGAATTTGTAACCTCTGTACCTAAGACATTTATTATGAAGGTGGCATCATTTCCATAATTGAAAATGCTCAATTTTCTTACCTAGCAATCAATGCAAGCTGCTGAAATATAGCATACCTGTAAGTTCTCTGGAATGCTACATTTGTCTATGGGAAATTCTATTAAACATAAACTTATTTTTGTATGACAAGGTGGTACTTTTGGTTTTATGAATTGGAAGACACAGCTTTGCATTGTGTGAAATCCCTAAGACATGTAACATTGTTTTGTTTGCTATCTTGATGTGCCGACAGCTAATGGGCTGAAGTATTATGATATTATTGAAGGCAAAGGACCTAGGGCTGAGAAAGGTTCAACTGTGCAGGTTGGATTAAACCTCCTTTTCTTAGATTTTCCAATGTACTTTAGAAATATATTCAGTGAAAAAGTATCTTTGATCATTAATAATTGTCCTATAGGTTCATTTTGATTGCATCTACCGTAACATTACAGCTGTCTCAAGTCGTGAGTCTAAACTCTTGGCAGGAAATCGTGTTATTGCACAGGTGACCTCACTTCATTCTGTAATGCATGCATCCTGTTGCCTTTATCTTCTCCTCTACATCATTTCTTTGAACCATGGTGCAAGAAGGCTATGCAGAAGAAAACTAGAGTCCTGAGTTGAGAACTGACTCAACAATACCAGATTAATCACATAATATTAATATTTTGTTTTTCCTTTTGTGCCAATCATGTTGAGGTAGTGATTTGATTTCAAGTTTGATTTTAATACTCAAATATGCCAAATACCTTGACAAAATCTGAAATGGTTTTAATGGCTTGGTTAAGGGTAATGTATTTAGTTTCATGTATTGCAGTATATTTAATTTGAACTCACAGAATGTACGTGTGGTTGCTATTGCTTTGTCACGTGTATGCCTTTGTTTTGTTTCCATAGAATAGTTTTTCATTCATATGACTGCAACAACAAATATTTTAATCTGACCATGGTGTTGGCAATATGGAATTCTTATTCATTTTCGATGGAGAAAATTTGTACGTTCTTTCAGTAGTGTTTTCCTAGCAAGTGTTCGGTAACATATGATGCATTCATTAGGATTCTTTTGACAAGCGTTTTCTGTGCCCAAGTAGCCATACGAATTTAAAGTAGGATCCCCACCAGGGCAAGAACGTAAACGTGATTTTGTGGACAATCCCAATGGGCTTTTCTCTGCTCAAGCTGCCCCAAAGCCACCTCCTGCAATGTATATTTCCACTGAAGGCATGCGAGTTGGGGGAAAGGTGAGTCATACGCTATTTTCTTCAATATTAATTTTTTTTTCCTTCAATATTAATTGAGTTTGGTTATATATTACTAGTGAAATTGCATGTGCAAACTACATATCAATGAATAATTATAGAAAATTAAGTTTTTTAAATTAAAAGGAGGAAGGATTAGTTGAAAATTAAGGAAGAATTAAAGATGGATGACATGTTTACAAAATATTCTTACCATTGATTACATAAAGGCTACTTGAAAAGGGTAATGCTTCTCCTTAAAAAAGGGATTTATGTCTCATGTATTGACTTACAATATGATAGATGGTGAAAATTAATTGTTAGAATAGTCCCAACTTTGTAAAAATGGAGACAAAACTTGCAAATATACAAGGAGGGTCCTCTTTATCCATAATTGATTGATTTTAAGTTAAATGTCTCACATTTCTAATATGGTATTTGAGTCAAACAATTTTTTGATTTAAAAATCGTGCATCTGCCTGATTAAAAAATAAAAAATTTTGCAAGGCTTAAAAAAACTATGATTGATGGAGAATATTGAAAATGCTCCATATATAAAAGTGAAAAGGTGGCTTATACATAAGAAGTTACCACTTTATTCAATATTTACAAAAAAGATGGTGATGCTACTTTCATTTTCAATCTTGATATACTTGATTCCATTTGATAATGTTGCAAAAAATAAAAATGTCTGTTGGTTTCAATGTTTGATAAATATATAAAATATAAAAGATAAATCACGTAGTTCACAAAATGTTGGTTTTTTTGAGAAAACAATGTAGTGCAGATGGCTAATTAATGAGTTTTTTGAAAGACCGTAAGGTCCTTTTATTCATTTTGTAATGGTATTTAGTAAACGGTTAGCATTTCACTACTGTACAGTCCATGGGTGGGGACTTTTCTTAATATAAAAAATTCTTTTTTTGGAGAAAAGTTAGCTTAAAGATTTTATCTTTGCAGAGAACAGTAATCGTTCCTCCCGAGGCTGGGTATGGACAGAAGGGCATGAATGAAATTCCGGTAATCTCCACTTGCAATCTTATAAATCTTGCTTGAAGTTTGAAAATTTATGTGCACGTAAGCATTTCCAGTATCCGAACTTGGTCTCTGCATTGGTGACGTGTAGTGCATGCATTTATTCAAAAGCAGTCCTGCATGGATAAGTTCATTCACTTCTATTTTTCTCCTCTTACCTGTTGGCTCTATGTTTTTCAGTCTGGGGCTACTTTTGAGCTGAATTTGGAACTCTTGGAAGTGGTTCAGCCAGAAACGAAGTAACTGCTTGCTCTGTTAGAAATGGAAGGAAACCGTGGTTGGGACTCAGGCCACTTTTAGCAATCTATTCATCCTCGTACACTGTAAATGAGCTATTATAAGGTAAATGACCTTGTAATCTTTGTATTAGAAAATTTTCAACTCAAGGATTCTTAGAACCAATATTTCACTTTGATTTTGTTATTTGTCTGAGAAAAGTACTGATTCACTTGGGCTTCTCTATCTGTCGGCCACATCCGATCATGCCCTTTGTCGCTATAGCTTTTATGATGGGCAAATGTTGAGGAGTGGAATGTGCAATTCTCTGATACTAACATTCACTTGGAACTCCATTTCTCGAAACTTTTGTGGGTGCACACCTATCTCAGGATGTGGTGCAAAAAGTGAGCAGGCATGCTCACGTGGATGCCCAACACTCAAATATAGGGGAAGAAAAGGAAGGGAGAAGAATACACAAGTGAAAGTGCCTTTCTTTCTTGTACAAATTGTGTAACAAAGTGATGAGAAGAAAGTCTTGTTGTTTCAAAATACAGGTTCGAATCTTGAATCAATGAGATACCTTGCAAAAAAAAGCACCTTCTCTCTTTGAGAAGGTTGCATGGTGTCTTCAAGTGTAATTGCTAAGTGTTTAAGTCATGTTGAGTGTCTAGGCTAGGTTTCCATCTCAAGTACTTAGACTCTATCCTTATAATAACTTTAAGCTGTAGGTTCAACGCTGTTTGTAAAATGTCCTGTATTGATAATGGAATAAGCTTAAGATTAAAATGTATGATAGAGAATTTCACAACATTTATCAAGTTGGATATCTATATTTTAACCTTATCTCACATTCACTCATCTAAGTATAAAGACACTCACAATATTTTTTAAAAAGAGATTACTTTCATTGTTGGCACCCCAACTACCATGGGTGCTTGTCCTTCATGAATTCATGAAGAGGCTAGGTATGTGAGATTCCCACGACATTTTGACATTTTTCTTAAAAGAGAAAAGGTTACAAGGGAAAGTATAACGATATTTAAAATAAAATATATGATAAAGGACTTCATATATTAATTCTTAATGAATTAGTTTGTAGTTGGATGCCCACGTTTCAATAATTTCTCCATCTCAAAGCTCTGGGGTGGCATTCACTGTATTCTCTACACAGATCAATGAAGAAGGATCCCTTTTTTTCCAAAAAAAAAAAAAACCCAACCTCTTTGATGAGTACATGTGTAATCCTTGATTGGACTTGGCAGGAGAGAGGTGATGCAAAAGGGCAAAAAAAAGAAGAAGGAAAAGCAATAAATGGCTTGGTGAATCAAGCTTTCTAAAGTCCCCTTGGTATCCCCCTGTTTGATGATGGACATCCACCTAACTTCCTGTCGCATGTGATCTGATTGCATGGGGGATCTTCTTATCCAATCACTCTTCACAACTAAGGGTATATTTGGTTTAGGCATGGTTTATTTAAGCATTTTTTACCATGCACAATCATGTTGTTGGATAAAGATTATTTATTAAATAATTTTAATATTACGTAATAAAAATTATTATCACCATAAATTATGTATTTTTTCAAAAAATGTGTATCTAACTTTATCGTAGTATTGTTCTATAGTAATATTTACTAAATAATTTTAACATTTTACATTAAAAAATCATATCAAAATACTTACATCCTAAATTATATAATTTCTTAAAAAATATAAACATTATCTCACTTAATTCTAATACATAAACAAACACATCTTAAAACAAACATACTCGTATAAGATGAGTTGATGTGCACGCTTTTTGAAGAGGTATATGATTTACGATAATGATAATTTTTATTATAAAATATTAAAGTTATTTGATAAATATATCATACATTATAACAATACATAGTAATTATTGTCAATGTACAGTAATTGTAGTTTAAACAAACGATTCTTAAAAGAAAATATCTACCTTAATAGAACTTGTGCACATGGTTTATTCCACTGAAATTAAAGCAAAACCCTTAAGAAGGCCTTCCATTCCTTTGAATGGTCATTTGTCGAGGATGATGAGCTTTAAGGGGTATGTTATAAAAGGTGATTTTAAACCTCATTTATTTTTGATTTTACTAACTATAGAGTTAATTCTATGTAAATTTTCAAATATCAGTTAAAACCACACTACGTACTTAGTATGCAACTAAATTTCATTTATTTTAGTACTTTCAAGTTGTTCTTGTTTGCCGTTTTAGTTTCAAATCCAACTCCAACTTTTATATTATAGTTAAAATTAACTGGAGTTGTTAGTTAGAATTGAAATTATGTTTGTTAAAAAATTTTATAAGTTAATTCTTATAACTTCAGTTACCTATATTGTATAATATAGTCACATTTGTTTATATCGTAATAAATTCAACTGCAGATACTATATATTACTAAAACTATGAATAAATAAATGGTGTCCTAATTTCTGCTCTTGGAGAAGTTGAAAATAGATCGACGAAGTTTCATGTTCAGACAACCCATCTGCAGTCTTCTGCATGAAACCACCAGACGAGACTCATCAGGTACTGCTTGCACGAAATCTCTGGCAGCGAGAAGATGCCCCACTCGATCTATTATGTGCTCAAGCTGGAACGAGTTACCATTCCGTCAAAAAGCATTACAACTAGCCAAGCCCTTTATTATTTTATATTACATGCGACAATCATATATTCGATAATAATATTTATTAACGTTAATTCTACGACCCCAGTCATTTTTCCATCTCCTGACGGGACCGTGGTGTTAGATTTTTTTTTTTTTTTTTTGGGAGAATATTTCATGACCGTAGTTTACTGGCGGTGCCCTCAAAGCGAGAAAGAAAAAAAGAAAGAAGGAATTCCTTATTTATCATTAATCATTACATCATCATTTTAAGGAATAAATGTTCGATGAATGATGCGCATTCTTTGAGCCAAATAATGTCTTTCGCGAGGTATTTACTGTTTAATTTGATTTAACTCTAATTTTATTATAAATTCTTGGTATCATTATTACTGTTATAAATTTTTACGATCTTAATTATTACGTAGTTCTAATTTTATTTGTAAAATTGATTAAAACTTTATTTAAATGATGCTTAGCTATATTGTATAAAGAGAAGTGTGCCTGCTGATGCCCTGCAGCAAAAATGGTGTTTGTCTTTATTTAACAATTTAGTTATATTAATTTTAAATTCTCTAATAATAAAGATTAAATTATAAAATAAATAATAAATCTTTTAATTTTGTAAGCATTCATTTTAGATATAATATTTATTATATAAGTCGGTGGTCCCTTTGTTGACAATGTTATTCATAAATAAGTTCTGCTAATATATATAAATCTCAATTGTTCGTAAAGATCCCTATTATAATTATTTTTACCACAGACGTTAATTTTTTTTTTAAAATATATATATTTAAATTGTAACAACAACGTTAAAAAACAAAGAAGACTTTTGGAGCTTTGGACATACAAGTGCTCTTTCAAAAAGCATTATTTACACTGAAATTGGGTTTAAAGTGTAAAGTTAGGATTTAAAGTTTAAGGTTTAAATATATATGATTTTTTTTTTCGTATACTAGATTCAATTCATTCTTTATATTTTTTAATATATTTTAACATTTTTTCTTACTTATGACTCATGTTTAAAAGTATACACACCGAACTCTTATATCATATTAAAATTTTATTTAAAAATTAATTAACTATAAAAAGAGGTTTTTGTCTTTAAAAAGTAAAAAAGGTAACTAATTTGACTTATTATTTTTTATATTTTTTTAAAACACAAATACTCAAATAAAATTTAAATTTTTTATATATTAAAGGAGAGTTTGTGCATATTATAAATCAAAATTTTAAAAAAAATTTGTTGTTAAAATATTAAAAAATTAAAATATTTTTAATTTTTTTAAAAATAAATATAAACTTTAAAAAATATATCCATAAAATTTTTAAATTCTTTTCATTAATTTTCAAATAACACAGCTACTCCAAAAAAATCTAATTCATTTTTATAACACAAACCCCCACCAGCTTCCTTTCTCACCACCCCCACGGCCCCACAGCCTTCAGCCCACTGGAAGGGGAAAAGGGGGCCGGTGGCTTCGCGAAGAAGCAGAAAGATATTCGTGCAGTATGGGTCCGCAAGACCTTTCAAGACTAAAAAGGCTTGCAAGTGCCTCTGCCGGATAACATAACATGCGTCGCCACAAAGTGGGTAGGACGATGTGATCGGAGGCATCTCATCTCCGAAACAAACGTCCCAGCCGTTCTGCAGCACGCACGCGGCCATCGACCCCACTCGATAGTGGGGGGGAGAGCAGAGGCGCGCAACCCGCCGGTAGATTCCTTCCACGGAGCAAGCTAGCTATCAGGGGAGAACTGCATGCATCTACCGTCGTAATCGGGACCTACAGCTCCCACCTCCACCGTTGCAGTGCCCAAGATATTTTGGAGGTCAACTGCAGCGACCACAGCAGATTAGGAAGACGCTGCTGACGATGAACGTCTCGTTTTTTCTTTTCTTTTTAATTTTTAAAAGTATTTCTAACTTTACGTTAATATTTATATTTTTTTAATTTACTTATTTTATTATTAAAATTATTATTTTTCTTTTTTTAATTTAAAATCAATTTTCTAATAATCACTTTTTTTCACTCTCAAAATAAATATCAGTAGTTACCATATCTGGTAATATTTCTGCAAAGTATTACTGTATTAGCAATTAAACAACTCAGACCGATTAAAAGTTTCAATTTTGATATATATATAGCATGTTATATTATTAGATTAACTATTATATGATTGTATTTTATTTTTAAGAATAATACAATTAAAAAACTGCTGTAGTACACCCTGGATTTTTTTTGCTTTGCTTTTTTTTTTCCTGTACTTTGTCGGTATTTTAAATATATTTTTTTCTATAAAGTTAAAATTTCAGTTTTGAATTCCTTCATCCGATAAACATGGCATTTGAAATAAAGTTGCAAGCAATCATTCCGACATGACATTTTTAAAATGGAGTGTATGATTGAGGGCTTAGTGGCTTGATACTTAGCCGTTTGATATTTCACATGCAAGATTTTTTTAACGGTTCCGTTTATTTTAATTTTAATTTTACATAAATTTTTTTATATTATTAATATTATATAAATTTTTATCACATAATTTATTATACAATTTTAATAACATTTGTATCACTACTTTCAATTTCAATTTTTCGTAGTTATTGAAACCAAGTTAGAAATAAATGCACCTTAAAAATTGTAAAAATAAATTATTTATTTATGCTCTTTCCACTTGATACACTTTTTTAAAAAAATCTTCGCGCAGTTTGTAATTTTAATTGTTATGATGAAAAAAGTAAAAAAAGTACAGTTATTATTATTATGATTATTACTATTATTATTATTATTTATTCAGCATACTATAATGTTGACAGTTAACGTTAGAAGTAAGTTACGTCAAGGACTTCAAAACCGTAAATAAAAGTTTCTCAACAAATACTTCAATAGGAAAAAAATAAAAACGTATATATTGTACAATTAATTAATGGAAAATAAAATGTTTTACAGAAAAGGAAAATATCATTTAAGGAAATAAAAAAAATAACAATTGTCGGAAATAAAAATGTTTAGGCGTCTCGCCGCATCCGACGCGTAATTTTCGACAAATTGTTAAAAAGTATTTGTTATTCGCATTCTCCCACCACTTCGGTACCAGTCCTATATAAGCGCCAACACACACCAGTCCCTGCATTCCCAAACCTCACACTCCAGCTCCCAGCTCGCTTGCAAACATGGCAACGTCTTCTCGCACTCTGCTGCACCGCAGGCTCCTACTCAGCGGTGCGCTGGAAGGGGCGGAGGCGAACTCCGACTTCGTCGTCATCCTCGCCGCCCTCCTCTGCGCCCTCGTCTGTGTCGTCGGCCTCGGCCTGGTCTCTCGCTGCGCGTGCCTCCGCCGCTCGACCACCGCCAATACTACCTCCTCGTCCCAACCCTCGCCTCCTCCCAATAAAGGAGTGAAGAGCAAGATCCTTAGGTCCATCCCGATGCTGACCTTTGTCCCGTCCATCGCCGTGGAAGGCACGGTCCCCTCCGACTGCCCTATCTGCCTCGCCGACTTCGTCGAGGGGGAGGAGATCCGGATCCTCCCCCAGTGCGGGCACGGCTTCCACGTTCGGTGCATCGACACCTGGCTCGGCTCCCACTCGTCGTGCCCGTCGTGCAGGCGAGTCCTCGCGGACGCCGTCCTCCCGGACGATCGCGACAGGTGTCACTTGTGCGGTGCGACCTCCGCAGAAGCGGCCGGGGCCAAGGCAAGGGAGGAAGCTCGTGGTCCTGTAAACGACGGCAACAACCACAGCAACAGCGACGATCGTGGTGGTAGTTTCTTGCCCTAGAGTTGAATCGACCGAACGAACGATCGATCCACCGACCGACCGACCAACCAAGTATAGGGCGGTTAAATATATTTTGTGTTTTGCTTTTCTACTTCCATCGCATGCCTTTTCTATCTTTTTTTTAAAATTAGTTAGTTTTTAATATTTCAAGAAGTTCTTTTTTTGGTCCTTTTCACTGCTCTGTTTTGGAAAGAACGATTTTCTTTTACATATTTTACGTAAAAAAAGAGGACAGAAAAAATACTCTTGCAGAAAACTTGGCGGATAACATTTTCCGTTCTATTCTTCTCGGAAAACCAAAGGAAAAAATGTGGGACGAAAAAAATTGAGACCGTTGGATCGGGCTGAAAGAGGGCTCCAGGGAGACGACCACTATTTTTTACACAGTGGAAAAAAAAAGGCCTGCAGTAGCCTGTAAATGAATGAAATCAGCAAAAATCAATTGGTATAGCTTGGCAAGGGCGTAAATTTCTTGGCCATTAAAGTAACATTCCAGTACTTAGAGATGAATTTCTCATTAAAACTTATAGTTTTAGATTTAAAATTCTACTAATACAGTAGAATTATTTTAAAATAATAATTTCGGGTAAAAATGTAAATTTTCAGAGAACTTGAAATCTGGTGAGAGCAAGAAAACCCTATCATCATAAAATAAAAAAAATGTTACTACTGGGAGTTGTTATCTTTTCTTATTTATAACAGCAATTGTTATGAATTTTATCAAATTATCATTTAAAGTTTTGTGTACTTGAAAATAATAAAAAATGAAATGACGGAAATTTTGAAAATAGATGAGAAATGAAAATAATGAAATTTGATGAAAAACTATGAAAATAAGAATTGTTTATGCACATATGAAAAATAAGAAGAATTTTAAAAATACAACAATACATGTTAAATGTTCATACTTTGAGTTTCTATTGTATTTTAAGAAGAAGACAGGAGAAACGAGAGACAGGAAATGTTCTATTATACCTTAGTTAGGAAAAGTATAGGAATTAGATTTTCCATTACATACAAATACTTTAAAAAAATCAGTTATTGGGAAAGTGAATTCTCATGAATTCATTTCTTATAAATTTCAAGTGCATAAATAAGAGCTTAACTACCTAACTTTAAAATGAATCACTTTAATACTACACTTTTATTTTGTAACGTTTAATGATAAATTACATTATCTATGATTTGAATGGATTAATTGGATTTATGTTATTTAAGAATAAAAATAATTATGCAGATGATTAGTCTATAATAATCTATTATGATTAAAAATTTAATCGAACTTAAGTTTTATTTGTTAAGATTTTTGGATTTGAAAATTAATAGTTGAAATTTACTAAAGATTGATTCATTATTATATTTTTATGTCCAGGTCCTAGATATTTGTTTAAGATACATAAAACTTTATTATATATTCATAGGGTGCGTTTGTTTAAATGTCAGAAGTAAGTGAAGTAAAATTTACGTTGTTGTTATATAATTTATGAAGTAAGTATTTTGATATAATTTTTTAACATAAAATTTTAAAAGTATTTGATAAATATTATTATAAAATATTACGATATATAATGAAAAATAGAAATATATATTAATTACCTCGTAAATAAATAAGACCATAGTCATTATAATATTTACATGATTATGATTATTTCTATAGTTTTATGTATTCATAAAAAGAAAATTTTGCACATACCAAAAAATTTAATTCGGTGTGTATAGAAAATGGCAATTTGGCTGGAACATGAGTTTTGAAATTACACGTGTCTTTCTCAGCAGCGCAGGATTGGCATCACGCCATGATCATGTAAAAATAAAGCATGAAGAATCCTTGACAGTCCGGTGATGTAACGGTGATAAATATCTTGTAATGGGAATCATAAAAACCTGTATTTGATTTTAAAAAAAAATTGATAGAAACTAACAAGTAAATTGCACAGGAATGGAGTGCGCTCCCGCAACCTTTTTGTATTCGGCGAATAGATTTGGGCTTTGCTTTCATCGAAGACCGAAGAAGAAGAATCCTTTGACAGTCGTGATAAACAGATTGACGATGCTTAAAAGTGTATTTGAGAAAAAAATTTAGTCTAACTTTGAAAGTTGAATGAAATTAAAATTAAAAAAGTTAAATTACATAATAATTAATGTGATGTAATTTATAAGTTAAAATTTATATAAAATTAAAATTAAAGTTAGAAGAATCCTTCCTAACATAAAGTGACTGTGACGAAAAAGATCGAGATGGTGGGGGTCATCAGCCTTTGCTTGTTGGGGTTGGACATATGCGCACACGTTAGCGCAAGCATGCCGACTTGGCTCCTTTCAAATTCACTTCAATAACGAAGATATTTACGAACATACCTTACCTTTTAAAATGATCTATTTTTTATTTTTTATTCCTCTCAATTTGTAAAAATACTTTTAACTTCGTGATAATATGTATATTTTCTAGCTTATTTCTTCTATTATCAAAATTACTTTTTTTTTCATTTTATTTTAAAATTATTTTCCTAAAAATCATTTTTTCCACTAAGAGTAAAGAAAAAGAACACTCTCTAAAGAAAATTACTTGTCCTATTCTTTATATTCTAATATAAAAGCTTGCACTTTCATATCTCTCTAATAAGTAACCAGCTACATAACTTGATTGATTAGGGATGACACTATTCGTAACTTCTACTTCCCGTAGAAACCAACATCTCTAGAACGAAACAACCTCACTCTGGTAAGCTAGTGTTTCGGTAAATGATTCCAAACGAACCTAATACTAGTAGGTTTCAATGGCACGTCTGAGGATGCAAAGTGGAGAGAAATGGAATTTCACATCAACAAGAGGGAAGAAGAAGGAAAGGAATATTGCCTTTCCACGACCACTTCAGCCTTTATGTCTTTCAATCATGGTTTCAAGGCTAACCATGTTATCCAATATTGGTTCATGCAAATCTGCTACACATCTCAGTGGCCGTGTTGATGGGACGAGAAGGAAGCTTTTAGAAGCCCGAAGTATCCAACAGTCCGATAAATGGGGAACGAAAGCAAAAAAACTCTTTTATTCCAAACCACCTCCTTCTTCATCACTGCTGCACCCAAACATTACCGCCATCTTCATTGCCAATTTTGCAGCCATCTCTCTTCTTTGAAAATCAGGCATCAGTCTCAAGCTTCCCCGTATATTGCCTATCTCAGACATCAACCGCTCTAAATCATCACATTCCAGTTGCATATCACCGTCGGCATGGTGTACACCCTTTCCAGACTCTTGCTGTTTAGTGATATTAGAGGTATCATCAGGTGATGATTCGTCTACTTGGTTCACGTCTCTGTGATCCTGATGAATGTCATCAACAGTATCCAACGAATTCCCACAGCTAGAGAGCTCTGCAACTATATCCTGATGGCTGTTGTCACAACCACCGACAACCTCAGACAAGCCCA
>JAMKPZ010005360.1:0-11325 GCA_024699675.1 Amphibolis antarctica | reverse complement strand
AATTTTTTTAAAATAATTGATTTTAATTATGTAGTGTTTAATTAAAATAATTTAGGGTGGATTTTTTTAAACTTAAATATTAGGGTGAATTTTTTTTAAAATAATTCGATTTTACTTAAAAAATATTTTGATTAAATATTTAAAAACACTCCCTTTTCAATCGATTATTTTCCATGTATCGTTGTGTTTAATTTCAATTACGATATGCACTATTCTAGGAGGAGTATTTAATTTTTGCATTTCTCAAGGATTTTACAAAAGTACCGTTAAAATAAAGAAGTGACGCACGAAACTACCATTTATATTGTGCATCCATAAACGGTAGTTTCGTGGATATTGATTTAAAAGAGATTTTCATTAAATATTATGTCATATATTTAAGTAAAATAAGGTATTTATGAATTTCAAATAAGTGATTTATGTCATATATTTAAAAGAGATTTGAAAATTTATGTTAAACCACCGGTCTTTTAATAAAATTGTCTGGCCTTAATAGAAAACGCAAATTCTCTCATCACGTGTGAAAAGTCAAGGTAGAATGTCATGTGAAATTTTAAGTTCACACGTGATGAGAGAATCAGCGTTTTATGTTAAAAGACCGGACGATTGGATTACAAGACCAACGTTTTAATATTCACACGTGACTTTTTAAGTAAGGTGCGTGCGTTCTAAAGTACACGCCCAACTACTGAACATCACATGTTAATGTTAAAATACCAGTCTTTTAATGTAATCGTCCGGTCTTTTAACATAAAACGTCAATTCTCTCATCATGTGTGAACTTAAAATGTCACGTGACATGTAACTATACCCCTTCGAATATTAAGTTGACGGCCATACTGTACAACACACGCGCCTAACTTAAAAAGTCACGTGTGAATGTTAAAACGCCGGTCTTTTAATCCAATCGTTCGGTCTTTTAACATAAAACGTCGATTCTCTCATCACGTGTGAACTTAAAATTTCACGTGACATCTAACTATACCCCTTCGAATATTAAGTTGACACTCATACTGTACAACGCATGCACTTAACTTAAAAAGTCACATGTGAATGTTAAAACACCGATCTTTTAATACAATCGTCCAGTCTTTTAACATAAAACGCTGATTCGCTCATCACGTGTGAACTTAAACTTTCACGTGACATTCTACCAGGATATTTCATGAACTATATTCATATATAACACTTATTTAAGTAATTATATCCATTCGCATTACTCCTTCGAAATGTTCTAAATATTAAACATATTTAATCTACTAACTTAAAATATTAGGGTGGATTTTTTTCAAAAATTAATTTGATTTGAATTAAAATAGAATTTGATTAAATAATTACAAACACTTATCCTAGATCTAATGGGTATAGTGTTAAATAATTTAGCATTAACTTAAATAATATTTCCAGTTATGTTCAAGTAATAAGTAAATAGATCATTAACTTAAATATAATTACGACTTTTAAATTACTGTCATTTACACATTAATTAAGTATTCATCATCAATATATAATAGTCGACAATGTCCCCCTTTTTGATGATCACCAAATTAATTTGATGTTTTATTTTACTTTTTAACTTTCTTAAAACACCTAAAGTTAAGAATGTTAAGTGTAATTATCTATTGTTTTAAGTGTACTTATGTAGTGTTTTAATTTTGAACTATATGTCTCCATTGTTGTCATTATTCAACAAAGTATTGCAATTAGAGAATAATTGTAAGCATTCATATAGATAAAATTAATAAATCCACCTTTCACTGAAAAGCTAAATAAGATAAAAATTCCCTTGCATTATAAATCAATCACTTATACAAACAAACAAACGTTCCAATCACTTAGCATTACAATTCAACAAGAAATCAGAAAAGTACAAGTTATCCTTAATTTCTCCTCCGATTTTGAACAGAACTTATTATAGTTTCTGAAATCTATCGACCAATTTGTTCTCCTAATTGTGTAATATACGCAGCATCTGCGGGAGATAACAAATCTTGTCCAGTCGATGTATGTGCCTGTTCACTTGTTGATTGTTGCTATACGTCTGTAATTGGTGCATTACAAATGAATTTCTTATATTCAGCCACTGTAAATGATCTTGTCTTGAAGGATTTTCTAGGCCATTAATTCACATCATATCCTGTCCTCAATATCAACTTCACAAGATTGATTCCATAAAATAATTTTGAATGTTTGTACTGTATGGATCCAAAAACAATGTGCACAAATTCAATTTTATTTTCTGCATCACAGTATATGTAGCATATAAACAAATTCTCTAGATATGTTCACCATGCCCTTTCTTCTGAAAAATTTGTGCTTGCAGAATTTTGGCTACAAATTTGGCTTTGCCATTAAGTTCATCAACATACTATAATTTGTCATGTGAATGAGGGGTTTTTGCTATCGAACTGATGTTCCAATCTAGCAAGTTCAAAGATGTTGTATCTAATTGTACACCCTCATTTGTCAATTTAAGAGTATCATATACCAACTGAGGACTAATTTCAAAAATAGTGTTATCAATGTTGCTAAATAATCTGTCTTCCTCAACATACAAGTTAGCATAAAAAACAGCTATCACTTCTCTAAATATATCTACCTTACAGCTTATTGGTATTATGTCTAGCAGACCTTGAAACTGTAAAAGATCCTTGATCTCTTGTAAATCTCTAAATGTTATAGGCCTTTCATACAGTATTTGAAGATTCAAAAATTTATGGTAATTATCTAGACATTCCTAATTTCGAAAATATAGATTTTCTACTATCATACCTTCCTCAGGAAATGAATGAGAAGTGCTTGACAAATCTTCAACATTCTCTGTCTGTGAGTGAGACATAACCAATCTCAACTTATCTTCATTCTGCACCTCTGAAGTCTCTTGTTGCTGATTTACATACTCCTCTTCAGCTTGCAAATTAAGAGATTCTTCTATGGTTTGTTAATTAGAGATTGTTGGAGGACTGTAATGCTCTTCCATTAAATTTGAAAGTTGATGTTTTGTAGCTTCCTCCATAGTTTGTTCAATAACTGACACATGCTCAGAAACTGATTTTTGTATTTGTTGTAATTGTAATATTTCTTCAATCTGTTCCTGTGCATCAGTCCGAATAGTTGCATCAATTTTTCTTTTCTTCATGCTCTGCAAATATTCACCTAATGTTTGATTATCACTTGTGTTAGAAAGTTGTTGTTGTTCTTCCACGGAGCCAGATAGTGCCCATTGTGATTTTAAATTTCTTAAAATGTCTTCAATGCTGTTCATCTGATCTATTAGAGAACTGTTTATTTCTGTAAAAATTGTTTCAGCAACAATTGTAAGTATACCATTTGATTCATCATTAATTCTGATATACTTTTCACACTGTGGTGGAATATTCATTACCAGAGCATCTTCTTCCTTCCATTGCCTCATTAATTGAATATAAATTTGTGGAAGTCTTTCTTTCCTATCGATATACTTTTGCATTTCAGCAAAAGCTGGAAATCTATCATGCCTTGTATTTTTCAATACATACTCAGTAACATCATTCCTTTTATTTATCAAACTGAATGATGATGTGTCTTTAAAAACATTCTTGACACATAAGTCATGCACAACAAAACTTGACAATATTGCTAGAATTGCATCAACTATAAACAGAGATGACTTTGAAATAGTCACTTCTCTTTTCTCAAAATTATCAAGCATCTTTTGAAAACAACTTAATTCAAAAGATGACAAAAATGTTTTACCTATCCACAGACCTTCATTTTCAACCTCACTGCTAGCAGACTTTGAACTACTGCTCTAGCTATCTAAAGTGACCACTTCAACTTGTTTCTGTGTAGTGGTGGCTTTAAACCAATCTTCAAAATCTTCAACCCTACTTTTAGGGGTGAATCGTTCTGAAGTTGACGGTTGTGGATGGATGAATTTAGTCTTCTTCAGCTTTGGAGTGGGCTTGTTATGTCTTCTTTCAGCAGATCTTGAAAACTTTCCTATTTCAAATGTATTTAGCGGTGTCATTGAATCAGTAAATGATTGCAAGACATACCACTCAGCACACTTGATATTGTGTATTTTTTTTCCCTGCGACCATAATCGTAGTTGCCAATTTTCTCTTTCTGCATTTTTCTTCTCCTCAACAACAACTTCAAAAACCTCAGGAGAGAAGTCATACCTCGACTTCAATAGCTGTATCTCTTTATCAACCTTGTTGATTTTGACCTGTCATGTACATAGGAGTAGCGGTGGAACTTGAATGGTCTTCTTCCCATGTGTCATTCCTATGTTACTGTCACTGAAGTTTTTTCTTCAAGTGTCGGGAAGACTAGGGCATAGGGCATTATGAATTTAAGCTATATATATGCTTAGAGATTGAGGGTTAAAGTTGTCAAATTTTTATAATCGGATCTTACCATAAAAATATTTGCTATTTAATAATACCTTTAGTCCTTAACTGAAGTTGTGACGTCTAATTCACGTGATGAGAGAATCAGCGTTTTGTGTTAAAAGACCGGACGATTGTATTAAAAGACCGACGTTTTAATATCCCTACTATCGAATGTCATGTGTAATGTTAAAATGCCAGTCTTTTAATACAATCGTCCGATCTTTTAACATAAAACACTGACTCTCTCATCACGTGTAAACTTAATATTTCACGTGACATTCTGCTTTGATTTTTCACGAACTATATTCATATGTAACACTTATTTAAGTAACTACACTCATTCGAATATCACGCTGAAGTGTTCTAAATATTGAACATATGTCATCTATTAGCTTAAAATATTATGGTGGAATTTTGTTTAAATTAATTTGATTTCAATTAAAAAGGATTTTGATGAAATAATTAAAAACACTTAACCTAGATCGAATGGGTATAGTTTTAAATAATTTAGCATTAATTGAAATAATATGTCCAATACGTTGAAGTAATAAGTAAATAGATAATTAGAAAATATAATTACAACTATTAAATTACCATCACATCATGATTAAATATTAATTAAGTATTTATCATCAAAACATAATAGTCTTAGTGAGAGACCCTTAAAACGCCTAACTACTACTCACACACCACGTGTACTTTACAAAGCACGCGCCTAACTTAAAAAGTCACGTGTGAATGTGAAAATGCCGGTCTTTTAATACAATCGTCTGGTCTTTTAATATAAAACGTCGATTCTCTCATCACATCTGAACTTAAAATTGCATGTGACATTTAAACTATACCTCTTCGAATATTAAGTTGACGGCCATACTATACAACGCACGCACTAAACTTAAAAAGTCACGTGTGAATGTTAAAACACCGGTCTTTTAATACAATCGTCTGGTCATTTAACATAAAACGCCGATTCTCTCATCACATGTAAACTTAAAATTGCACGTGACATCTAAAGTATACCCCTTCGAATATTAAGTTGACGGCCATACTATACAATGCACGCACCTAACTTAAAAAGCCACGTGTGAATGTTAAAATGCCAGTCTTTTAATACAATCGTCCAGTCATTTACATAAAATGCTGATTCTCTCATCACGTGTGAACTTAAAATTTCACGTGACATCTAAACTATACCACTTCGAATATTAAGTTGACAGCCACACTGTACAACGCACGCGCATAACTTAAAAAGTCACGTGTGAATGTTAAAATGCCGGCCTTTTAATACAATTTTCTGGTCGTTTAACATAAAACGCTGATTCTCTCATCACGTGTGAACTTAAAATTGCACGTGACATCTAAATTCTACCCTTTCGAATATTAAGTTGACGGCCATACTGTACAACGCACGCGCCTAAATTAGAAAGTCACGTGTGAATGTTAAAATGCTGGTCTTTTAATACAATCGTTCGGTCGTTTAACATAAAATGCCGATTCTCTTATCACATGTGAACTTAAAATTTCACGTGACATCTAAATTATACTCCTTCGAATATTAAGTTAACAGCCACACTGTACAACGCATGCGACTAACTTAAAAAGTTACATGTAAATGTTAAAACACCGATCTTTTAATACAATCGTCCAGTCTTTTAACATATAACGCCGGTTGTTTAATACAATCGTTTGGTCTTTCAAATAAGTGGTAGTATTGAATAGCAAATATCTTTACGGTAAGATCCGATTATAAAAATCTGACAACTTTAACCCCAAATCTTTAAGTATATATAAAGGTTAAATTCGTAATCCCATGTGCCCTAGTCTTTTTGAGCAAGAGCAAGTGTGTCGTGCGTGACTTGGAGAAGAAGCTTCACTGTTACTAACGTAACAATGGCATGTGGGAAGAACATTGAAGTTCCATCGGTACTCTCGCGTACATGACAGGTCAAAATCAACAAAGTTGAGAAGGAGATAGAGCTATTGAAGTCCAAGTATGACTTCTTTGCCGACATCTTTGAAGTTATTGCAGAGGAGGTCAACATTGTAGAAAGAGAGAACTTGCGACTACGATTTTTATCGGAAGGTGAAAAACTACACAATATCAGGTGTGCTGAGCGAAATGTGTTAAAATCATTTGGTGATTCCTTGACACCGTTTAGTACGTTTGAAATAGGAGAGTGTTCTAGAGCTGCTGAAAGGAGACATAAGAAGCCCGCTTCAAAGCCTAACAACACTACAGCCATCCGTCCACAACCGTCAACTTCAAAACGGTTGAGCCCTAAAAGTAGCATGGAGGAAGTTCCACAACATCAAATTTCAGTAGTAATGAAAGAACATTACAGTCCTCCAAGAATTTCAACTGAACAATGCATACAAGAATCTATTGATGTCCAAGCTGAAGAGGAGCATGTAAATCACCAAGAAGAGACTTCAGAGGTGCATAATGAAGATCAGTTGGGATTGGTTGTATATCAGTCACAGACAGAGAATGTTGAAGATTTGCTAAGCACTTCTCATTCATTTCTTGAGGAAGGTATGATAGTAGACAATCTATATTTTCAAAATCAAGAATGTCTGGACAATTATAAAAAAAATTTGAATTATGAGATACTGTACGAAAGACCAGTAAATTTCAAAGATTTACAAGAGATTAAAGATCTCTTCAACTTTCAAGGTCTACTACATATTATACCAACAAATTGTATGTTAGATGTATTCAGAAAAGTCATTGCTGCATTCTATGCTAACTTATATGTTGATGAGGGTAGATTATTTACCAACATAGATAAGACTATTTTTGAAATCACTTCTCAGTTGGTATATGATACTCTTAAATTGACAAATGATGGTGTACATTTAGGTAGAACATCTTTGAACTTGCTAGATTGGAACATTAGTTCGATAGCAAGAATCCCTCATTCACATGGTAGATTACAATATCTTAAACATCTTAATGGAAAGGCCAAATTTATAGCTAAAATTTTGCAAGCACAGATTTTTCAGAAGAAAAGGCATATTGAACATATCAAGAGAATTTATTTATATGCTACATATGCTGTGATGTAGAAAATAAAACTAAATTGGTGCACACTATTTTTATATTCCATACAGCACAAACATTCAAAATTATTTTATGGAATCAGTCTTGTGAAGTTGATATTGGGGACAAAATATGATGTGAATCAGTGGCTCAGAAAATCCTTCAAGATGATCTTTTACGGTGGCTGAATATAAGAAATTCATTTCTCATGCATTAGTTACAGACATACACCAACCATCAACAAGTGAATAGTCACATACGTCGACTGGACAAGATTTATTATCTCCTGCAGAGGTTGCGTATATTACACAATTAGGAGAATAAATTGGTCAACAAATTTGTGAAACTATAATCAGTACTATTCAAAATCGGAGGAGAAATCAAAGATAACTTCTACTTTTCTGATTTCTTATTGAATTGTAATTGAATGGTATGTTTATCCAAATTAACTTTTTAGTATAAGTGATTCAATTGTAATGCAAGGGTATTTTTTTCTTATTTTAAGTGATTGAATTGTTTGTATAAGTGATTTAATTTTATCTGACTGAATGCTTCCATTTATTCTCTAATCCCAATACTTTTTTAAATAATCACAAAAAGAGGGACATATACTATTCGGAATTAGAGCAATAGATAACTACATTTAAAATAATAGATAATTACACTTAACATTCTTAACTTTAGGTGTTTTAAGATTGTGAAAAAGTAAAATATAACATCAACTTAATTGAAATTTGAAAATTGAAAAGGAAAACAATAGATAACTACAACATAAACAAAATTTGGTGATCATCAACATAATCCATGTTAAGTGTTTTAAATATTTAAGTTAATGCTAAATTAATTAGCACTCGAATGTTCGATTAAGTGTTTTAAATATTTAACTTAGTAGATTAAATATGTTTAATATTTAGAATAGTTCAGAGAACTAATGTGAATGAATATAGTTAGTTAAATAACTGCTACATATGAATATAGTTCGTGAAATATCATTGTAGAATGTCGTGTGAACTTTTAAGTTCACACGTGATGAGAGAATCGGCGTTTTATGGTAAACGATCGGACGATTGTATTAAAAGACCGTCGTTTTAACATTCACACGTGACTTTTTAACTTAGGCGGTGCGTTGTACAATGTGGCCATCAACTTAATATTCGAAGGGGTATAGTTTAGATGTCACATGCAATTTTAAGTTCACACGTGATGAGAGAATCAGCGTTTTATGTTAAATGACCGGACGATTGTATTAAAAGACCGGTGTTTTATGTTAAATGACCGGACAATTGTATTAAAAGACCGGCGTTTTAACATTCATGCATGACCTTTTAAGTTAGGCGCGTGCGTTGTACAGTCTGGCTGTCAACTTAATATTCGAAGGGGTATAGTTTAGATGTCACGTGCAATTTTAAGTTCACATGTGATGAGAGAATCAACGTTATATGTTAAAAGACCGGACGATTGTATTAAAAGACTGATGTTTTAACATTCACATGTGACTTTTTAAGTTAGGCGCGTGTGTTGTACAGTATGGCCGTCAACTTAATATTCGAAGGGGTATAATTTAGATGTCACGTTCAATTTTAAGTTTACACGTGATGAGAGAATCAGCATTATATGTTAAAAGACTGGACGATTGTATTAAAAGACCGGTGTTTTAACATTCACATGTGACTTTTTAAGATAGGCACGTGCATTGTACAATATGGCCATTAACTTAATATTCGAAGGGGTATAGTTACATGTCACGTGAAATTTTAAGTTCACACGTGATGAGAGAATTAGCATTTTATGTTAAAAGACCGAACGAGTATAGTTAAAGACCGACGTTTTAACATTCACACATGACTTTTTAAGTTAAGCATGTCACCCAAATAATTCAATTGACAGTACTTCCATGTAATTGTAAGGTAAAGTCACGGAAGTATCGTTTATACACGGGTCTGTAAATGGTACTTCCGCCCATCACTACTTTATTTCTACGGTACTTCCATCTTATTTAAACGTTGGAAAACAACTTGACAGTTTTCTACAACGATAGCAAGGTTACTCTTGAAACTTTATGTCAATCTGTGTGCAGTAAACATACTTAAATGATAACAATAAGTTTTGTTATAGAATGTTAACATTAAATTCTTCATCAAACAGTAAGGATAATTAATCAGAGAACATTATCCGTAACAATCTCCACATTTTTTATGACTACAAAACTAAACATATATATTAAAAACATATACGTCACCAAACACAAGTCCTGACCTGAATGAATTTCATTATTTCAATATATTACATCAGTTTATTTGACTAAAACAGTTACATGTAATGTAAGCATGCTTGTGTCATACTCCTCTTTAGGCATCATCTTCCCTGTTTTATTGATGACTACCTACATTAGGGCAAGTAGTTATGTAATGACCTAGTTCCCTACACCTATGACACATCCTTCACTTCTTATGGGTGTTAATTTCTTTAATGGAAGCTTTTAGCCGTTGAGAATGGGCAAGTCTTCCTTTGGTTTTTCTTGATGTAGATGGATCATTCACCACAAAACCAGTTGGTAAATCAACTGTAGTGTGGTTATTTCCACTTTGATCATCTTGTGTACACTGCACACGTAATCCACTGGTTCTCTTCAACAAATCATCAAAAGTTGATTTCACTAGTGCGTACTGTTCTGTTGAAGTGAAAGTAGTGTCCACTAATTTGAATGCACTAGACTGTAAGTCCCATCTCATGAGAGGAGTAAATCTGTGACAAATACAAAAAGATGTTTCATCAGCATCAATTGTGGAAATAAAATTCTTTGATGAATATAATAAACATACCCATCAACATGATCTGGTGGTCCACCAATAGTGCTATTGTGGTATCTACAGTGAATGGTCCATCTATGCAATATATATTTGCTTGGTACGTAGGTGATCTATTTCTTCCATAATATAGAAAAGATATGATGATAAAAAAGACCTTCATTTTCAAATTTATTGCATGAACAACATATGTCATAATTGGTCTCCATATTCAAACTGACTATTTTAGGTTTTTGTTGACATCATTGGATTCCAAACTTCAAAATAATATTTCATACCTATTTTGCTTATTTTTTTATTAAGATACGTCAATCCTTTTCTTATTTCATCTTGGAATACAGAAAAAATATTCCTTGTATAACTTGCAGACACCTGAATTTCAATTGAGGTAGAGAACAAAAGTATTAGTTTTGTTGTCAAAGTAATTAAGTTTTCATGTTCCTCGGATTGACGTCTTGCTTTCAATAATCTATTATATTGGAAAACAAATTCTGAAAAAGGAGTATGAGAATGCACATACCCATCAAAAAATGAATTTACGCTCTCAGACCTTTGACTTGTGGTCATGCTTGTCATAAATATATCTTTCATATAGCATGGAACCCAATATTTGACTTGTGGTCATGCACTTCCTTCTCCTTCTCCATCAGGATGGGTAGCCGACCCTTCCATTCTAATATTGAACTCTAACTCATCAAGCCCTTGCATTTCAGAATAGTCCTGTTCGAGCCATTATACTTGTTGTTTATCATATAATAGTTTTTGACAATTCGGGAATGGTTGATTCTTTAATTAAAAGTGTGACAATAAAGGAGTGGGACTTTGAAATTATCAACCACTTTGTAAAGTTAACATTGCAACATTTAATTAAAGTTATCAACCACTAATTATCAACCATTCTATAAAGGTGTACATATTACAACTTTTAAATTACCAATAGACTAAGATAATTAACTTTAAATTTCAAAGCACGTTGATAACTTTACAAAGTAGTTGATAATAATCTTAGTTTGTTGCTAATTAACTTTACATAATGGTTTTTAATTA
The DNA here is from genome assembly GCA_024699675.1 of Amphibolis antarctica. Taxonomy (NCBI): domain Eukaryota; kingdom Viridiplantae; phylum Streptophyta; class Magnoliopsida; order Alismatales; family Cymodoceaceae; genus Amphibolis; species Amphibolis antarctica. The sequence goes on along the minus strand of JAMKPZ010005360.1, from coordinate 55 downwards.
TCAACCACTCTGTAATCACCAACCACTCTGTAAATGTTAACTTGAATCTGTAATT
>JAMKPZ010005359.1:0-12065 GCA_024699675.1 Amphibolis antarctica | reverse complement strand
GTGTCTGAAAAGTTCAGGTATATGTACTCGATTAAGTTAGTGTTTGTAACAGATTGTGTGTGTTTGTTGAAGTAGCTTGGTGGAATTTTGGAGTTGTTACAAAAGTTATTAAAAAGCATGTATGTTGCAAGGTAATTGAAATTCAAAATAAAATCGTTGTTGGTGTGTATCACAAGTTCTTAACCCACTTTTCATTTTTTTCAAGCCACGTGGGATGACACACTCTCAACGCACGTTACACGGAGGTGCGTGCTTGACGCGGTACCACACGAAGCGAAAACAAACGATGCCCGTAGAGAGACACACGATTGGAATGAAGAGCCGGTGGTAGTGTTGTGGTAGGAGACGATGATAATGTGAGTGGGAGTTTGAGGCGTTACATTTGCGTTCACAAATTAGGTTCTGTTTAGTTATAATTTTTTTTATAACTAAAAATTATACTTATACGAGAATTTCTTGATGTAATTTTTCTTATTATAATATAAGTTAAAAAAACTCACATCAAACGTAGTCTTGGTTTTTTTTAAAAAAAAAACCATCTTATACGTGGACTCTGTTTTTTTTTAAAAAAAATGTTACTTATAATTTTTTATTATAAATAACTTTTTTTTTCATTAATTTTTAAAAGACACGAAAGAAAAAGCGAAACATGCGTGTAATTCATTGTGTTTACTTAAGCAGATCGATCATGCGAGTTGGAATTAATGGTTTGATTATTGTTTGCGTGATTAATTACTTGAGATCGACGGAAACACAAACTCCTAATTCAAAATCAATTACGTTAAACAAATATGTTTCACCCTTAAGATTCCATCCAAACGTATTTACCGTAAAAATTTCAACCAAACCAAAATGTACAGATCAAGTACGTTTAAGAAAAAATTCAGTCAACTTCAAAAGTTACACGAAATTAAAAATAACAATAATGAAATAAATTAAATTAAATTATATATTAATTATTATAGTAAAAATTTATATATTATAAAAATATATAAAAATTTATACGAAATTAAAGTTAAAAGTTAAAGTCAAAAAAAACTTTACCCGCCGAAATGTTTGTTCACGAAAAAAACATTCCCAAACGTCCGCCTGTGGTTTCGGTCGGAGTGAAAAATAAAACTGAAGAGTAGCGCTGGCATGTGGGGTTAACCAGCGACAAGAGTGTATTGTATAATTATATTTTTTTATTATATATTATAATATTTTATAATATTATTTATTAAATAATTTTTATGTTTTTTTTACTGTACAAATCATATTTTTTATTATGATCGTAAATTATGTGATTTTTTTGAAAATCATAAAATTTAACTTATCTCACCGAAACGTTCAAATAAATAATGTCCTTATCTTATTTTTCTATTTTCTTTTTTAGGTTATGTTATGTTTTTATATTTGTTAATTATTTAAATAAACGTGTCTTTGTATATACAGAGAGAGAGAGAGAGAGAGAGAGAGAGAGAGAGAATAATCTCAGGTGTGTTTATGTTTTTAAGAAATTACATTATTTAAAATGTAAATTTTTGATATTATATTTTTAATATAAAATATTAAAAATATTTAATAAATATTATTATATATATAATTATGATATATAATAAAAAAAATAAAAATATATAATAAATATAATTTAGACAAACACAACGAACGTTCTCCAGATGCTTCATCTTCGTGCAACATGTGTGTGCTGCTGACACAGTTCTGTCGACCGTAAATTTTTATTGAGAAAAAATGAAAATAATATTTAAAAAATAAAAAAAATCACCGAGAGAAGTTAAAAATGTAATTTTTTAATAAATATAAATTTAATTTATACATATATATATTTATATTAAAAATTAAAGTTTATCAAAAAAATAATTGAATTATAACGAAATTCCTGACAATGGTTCTGTGTCAGATATATTCATCTTTCTCCAATTTTTTAAATTTTAATATTGTCTCTGGAAAATATAAGTTCCGTTTGGTTACGGTACTTTTAAATATATTTTTTATAAATATAATTTTAAGAATTACATTTTTCACTTCTGAATCAGTCTTTTCTTGTATAATAGATGATACGAAGAATTTCTTTTAGCGTTCAAAGATTGTTTTTCTCCAATTTTTCCAGAAAATCTTCAAATGCTTCTACCAGGGTATTTCTAACGTCAAGCTCAACTACTCATTTCTACAAAAAATTAAATTTCTATCATCTATTACCTTTTAATCGATATAATGTTATTTCTTCAAAGTTGTCTTTCAATGATTTTGTTGGAAGAAATATATAGTTCTAAATCCACACTCCCCTTACCCAAAAAAAAGAAAAAACAGTTAAAGATCAAATTATTTTCTTTAATTCTTGCCTAAATATCATCTCAATATTCTTCCATTTATTTCACCTTCTCGATCTTGACTTCTTGTTAGGTACTTAGAATTTCTTAATGATACCCAATCAAAATTAGTAGTTGATCTCAATTCTTTCTTGCCAACGAAGGAGTCGTGAACATTGATAGTGTCAGTAACCTTAATTCTTAAGCTAACATTAATTGTAAAAGGGAAAAAATTGTTCTTTTCTATTCCTTGTATTTTGTATAAATTTTTAAAATTTTTTATCTTTACTTTATCGGTTTATCTTCAATTTAAGCTTTATCATGATATTCTAAAAAAAACGAAATTCCAGAAGAAGCAAAAGGCGACGCACGGGGCCACGTCACTTTTTCTTTGCCTTTTATTTTGTTTTATTTTTTTTACGAGTCACGTCACATGCATGTACTGACCGAAGCACGTGCCATGGCCGTCAGCTTCGGGTTGCAGCGAAACAAACGGGACGTGGGATCGCTGGCAGCAGTTAACCACGAGGTGGACGGGCCCCACGGCCTTCCACGCTGCCGCCAGCGTGCGATGGAGGAGTTACGCTTTTTTTAAAAAAAATAAAAATAAATAAAGATTTATTTAGATAAATAATATCAGTTATAAAATAAAGGCAAATAAAATTTTAATGTGTAAAATCTACGTATACTAGTTTCTGATTATTTGGAGCTGTTTATAATTTAAAAAAAATCCAGACAAGCTTTCCTTTCAGGGTTGAAAAAAAGGACTAGAGATTTAAAATATATATCAAGGTGACCAGAACATTTCTGGATATATCTTAGCCTTCTATTTTTAATTCTATTCGAGAAGAATTTTTTCTAATTTTATCATTAATCTTAGAAATAACTATTTGTTAAATCTTTGACTGACAAATGTGGAATTTCTGGATAAAAATAATACGTGGAATTCGTAATAAAATAATAATAAATATCCTTCGTATGACTTAATTGTTTTTAAAAAATAATTAAAAAATAATAAATACAATTAAGATCATTATATAGTTATTTTTTACTGGTTAAATAATTTTAGTAAAATAAAATATACATAATATCAGAATCAATTCACGTAATATCAAAAGCAACCAAATAAATAATTAGGCATACGAGAATTTTCATTAAATTTATAATATCAAGTGAAATTTTTATTTGACATACGAGATCTGTTTATTTCATTTGAACAGAAAAAAAAGATAATTAAGAAAAACAAGAGCCGCAAAAGAGTGATGAAATATACGAAGAGAGAAGGATGTATGAGAATCTAATTAATGGATCGGTCAAGCGAGCGGGGAGGGAGCGAGAGCGGAGCCGACGTCGGACGAGAGCATCGCCGCCCCGGAGCTCATGAGCTCGGCCATGGCGCGGTGAGGATTCGATCGGGCCGCCTCGCACAGGTCCGGGAGGAAAACGCCTGCACGCCGCAAGAAGCAAGCAATTAATAATGATGATGATGATATTATTATATGCTAGGAAAAAATAACTTTTTAAATTTTTTCTATCAATTTGAACATCTAAAAAAATCTGAACGTCTTTGTAATCATCACCTTCACCGGCGGCCAGGTTGAAGTAGAGGTCGACGATGTTGGGGCAGTTGTGGTAGCAGCGAGGGGAGCAGAGCTTGGAGGCGAAGTCGGATTCCATTAGGAAGTCGGAGGAGATGCCGACGGTGTGGCGGTCGACGCCGCAGGCCGCCACGCACTCGTCGGTCTCCACCCAGCCGAAAAACCTGTCCACCACCACCCGCGACGTCCTGCATTGGTACTCCACCTCCCCGTTATGCTTGGGAGCGCTCTCCAACACGCACCTCTTCGCCGTGGAAGATATCGCGAACGAGCACAGGTCCAATGGCATCTTCTCGCACACCACCTCAGCTGATCGTAGACCAATTAAACAATTATAACATTTCACATTAGCTAAAAATTCATACTATACATCATAAATCGTATAATTTTTTTGTAAAACGTGAATCTCACCTCACCTCAACTCGCTACATAAACAAACAACCTCCTAGATATATATATACAAACATGCATGCATATATATGATGCAGTACGTACGTACGTACCTGAAGAAGAAGAAGAAGAAGAAGAAGAGAGGAGGAGGAGAAGGCAGCCGAGGGAAAGGGAGAGGAGGGAGGAGGCGTTGATGGAGGCCATGGTGGTGGTGGATCGATGGATAGATCAAGTACGTATTATATATCCTGCGCGCAGGCGGTGTACCTGGTCAGTCGATCGATCGATCTGTGTACGGGATGGGGGGGATATGTACATATATATACGTGGGTATGGATGGGAGAAGGTGTGGTGGGAAGGAGAAGAAATTAAAGGAAGGTTACGAACGAGAGGAGGCAATTAATTCAGGAGGGCAAGAGTCTGACGTCGTTATCGTCCGGCTATTCTAGGGTTTGCAGTAAACGACGACGACGGCTGCAAAATTTCCACCTCCCGTGGAACCAAACCCTCGGTGCCATTCCCACCGCTCCGCGTTGACGTTGACGTAAACCGAAGCCAAAAGTGGACAAATCCTCGAGACGTTTTTACATTACGGACGTATTTGGAAATCACAACAACATGAATATGGACTTTTTTAATCTTAAGAGTGAAAAAAGAGAGGGTAGTTTTAAAATTTGTAATTATTAAATAAGAAAAAAGTGTATTAATTTTTAGATCAGATAGTAAAAATTTATATTTATTTTAAAATTTAAATAAAATTATTTTTTAATATTAATATAATTAAAAATTAGAATATTTAATATAAAAAATTATATTAAAAAACATTCATGTCATCTTGGCCATGAAAGTCACCGTAATCAAACGGACCTAACGTATCCAATGGGTAAGTACGAGCGTGTCATCTTGCACCTTGCGGATATATTTATTTGATTTTTTTTTATAACTTCGATATTTTATAATTATTAGAATTTAAAATTAGATAATTAAACAAATGTTACTAAGATTTGTATCTTTACAAATACTAAAAAGATATGATATTGTAAAAAAAATAACTTATTACTTTTTATCATTTCTCGTATTTTCTAAAAACACAAACTTCTTAAAAATACGTGTATTTTTTATTACTAATTATACTAACGTTTTAAAAATGCTTTTCACGTTGTTAAAATAACAACACCCCAAATCCCCAAACAAATAAACACGAATTTGTTGGTTTGTACTTTATTGAACTCTTTTTATATATTAATATTAAAAAATATTTTCTCACGAACAATTTTAAACTTTACCGTACTCTTTTGATTTTTTCTGCACTAATTAATTTTTCTTTCTTAGCCAGCATATCCTTCGAATTCTCCAGCACCAACCAGTTAACGTAACTACTAACTTGCATTTTTGGTCAAAATAAAAGTCAAAGAAGTAAAAGTAGCGTGAAGCGTACGTAAAGACTAGTTGGGAATGATGTTTAATCGTGTGCCAGCTGACGACATCTTCTGGAAGGAAGATATCTAACTTTAATTACTACTAATTTTATAAATGATATTAAAATTAATAATACAAGTTAAAAAATTATATATTAAAATAATAATAATAATAATAATATTTTATAAAAAATTCCTAACTCTGGTCAAACGGAACCGAAGACATCTTCGTCGGTCTTCCTTGACAACTATTATGAAAACTGAAAGGCCTGCATCTCGATCTCTTTTTGCCAAACTTTCCAGGACTTCATAAAAAGTTCGGATTCGATGGTGAAGCAGGAAGACGCGGAGTGGGTGCTGTCATGCCTGCCTAAATGGACCGACCGACAACTCACAACGACGACGAATGGCGATTTGCTTCGACGAAATCACCGAATGTTTCGGCTGGTGGGGTCATCGGAAAGATTCTTCTGCATGGGGGATACAGAATTACCGAACCGGCAGGGGTGATTGTGTGCAGGTGTTTTTCGACACGGTAATGTATCGCAACTCCGGCCAGCAGCTGTCCTAACAGAAGCAGCTTTCATAAATAATTTTTTTTAGTTTTTAAAATTATTATTATTATTTAAATTTTAATATATAAAATTTTAACTTCTTAATTATTATATAATTAATTTCAACTTCAATTCTAACACTTAAATTCTCTTCACACACACCCAAACTTTTTCGAACAATCCATTTAAGGGTTTGCTAACGCACCCAGGCGTTGTGAAATAGTATAAGGTTTTTTTTTTAAGAAATAGAATTAGAAAAGGTGGGTTTCAAGTTTTTAAAAAAGTATACGATTTATAATATAAGTAAATTGATATAATTTTTTTAATGTAAATGTAAAAATTATTTGATAATTATTATTATAAATTGATATAATATATAGTAAAAAATAAAAATATACAGTTAAAAACTTATAAACATACGATGGCAAAATCGGTGGAGTGCCGTTTTACACGACCTGGTTGCGTTTTTCCTTTTTTTGTCGTTTGTCTTTTTTGGCATTTGCTTGCGTATTTTTTGGACGGTTTTTTTTATTTTTTTATTTTTCGGATATTTAAAAGAGTAGTTTTTGAACGATTTTTTTCGACTTTATTTTTTGTTATGAATTGAAGTGTTTTTACGAGTATTTTTGAACTAGTATTTATTAAAGATTTTTTAAATTTGAATATTTTTTATTTTTTATTTTCAAGTTTTTAACATATTTTTTTTATTAAAAAATTACTGTAAAGAATTATTTTATATTTGATAAATTATTGTATAAAGTTAAAACCAGTAGAACCCAACTCCTTCCCAAACTTGACCTCCGTTTATTTATGATTTTATTTATTTTAAAATTAATTTTATATAAATTTTCGTATATTATTATCATCATATAAATATTTCAATTTTATTTAATAATAGAACTCAACTTTTAACTTTTTTCAATATTTGAAACTAAAGACATGTCACGGAAAATGGCACCGAGGGTAATTTGACGCCTATAGAATTAATTGTTGTAGTCAAAAGAATTATAAATATTAAGTTCGTTTACGTACGAAGGAAATAAAAATATAAAAAATGAAAATACAAATAAAAACAAAAAAAATCCAAAAACGAAAAAGCGATTATTTGTACACATTATAAAAAATTCTATATTTACAGGTAAACAAAAATTATAAAAATTAAATATTTTAATATTTTAAATATAATTTTTTTTAATATAAATATTACAAATTTGAATTTAAAAGTTAAAGTACACAAGCATTACAATCCATTTATCTGACACTAAAATGCACGTGTTACTAATAGTAATCTATTAATTAATAAGACTAGTAACAAAAATCTATCAATCATATATTAATAATTACAAAAAATCACTAACAAGTAACAATCTATCAATAATCTTTAAAATTACCTATAATATCTAAAATCTCTAAAATCAAGACAAAGAAAAAAATCCCAACAATCAATTGATAGTTTCTCGACACACAACAAAGAAGACGTACGATTAAGGCAAAGATTCAATTAAAATGCACAACAAAAAAGAAGATAACACAACGACAACATAAAAATCTACACAACGACAACTTAGGTAATATTTGTGTATTTAAAATTAATAAGAAATAATAAAAATTAATAAAAATAATAGTTAAAATTTTTATTAATTTCAAATATATAAATATTACTTTAAGAATCGACATAACGACGACAACAATGACAATGCAAAAGATCTAAGCAAGCAATTGATTCTAAAGATTGAGAGGTGAAAGAATCAAAAGTTTGGACACGTATCAACGAAAATTTTAAAAAAAATTCTGAACATTTCGAATAATACAAACGCCACATTTTTTTCTAAATTTTCATTTCTTGATTTTCCCACCGATGCATGTGAAAGTGTGAAGTTGAGCGTCATTCGCGATTTACGCCGTGCAGCCACCCTACGATGGTCCTGGCAAGTGCCCTGGCATCGTTCAGTGACAGAGACTTCAGAGCCTGGGCAAAGGCATCTGCCGGAGTGTAAACATCGCCCACCTCCCATCTCACATCCTGCACGCCAGAAAGAGCCAGCGAAGAGGTGAAGAAACACAATCTGTAATGTAACCCAGGGGAGAGAGAAACCAGAGCTTGTACCTGTGCACATGGTGTGATGTGATTCCCAGACAAGTTTACCTTCTCCAATGACCACCAACGTCTTGATTCCACACGTGGCCTCAATATGCTTTCAAGGAGATCAGTATCATCAATGGCGTCCGTGCTGAATTTGATCTGAGAGTTCAGCATACACCATGGATGACAACATGGCAGGTAATGCGATTCATTTGTTGTCGCAACCAGTACATATAGAAGCAAAAACGCACCAGCAAAGTGTGTTGAATGTTGTACGACTGCCTTACACAGTCACGGTTCTCAGAGGGAGATGGCTTGAACTCAGATACGCCTTGAGTGACCTGACATAATGGATCGTAGACGATCGGTCATGCAACTTCGAGATTACACGAAATTAGGCCCAACATATGATCCAAGCACACCCTGCATACCTGGTTCACAACAGATTCGACCTGACCAACAACTTTGTTCAATGACACGATTGCTTCGGGATGAAACATTTGTGGCAATGCTCCAGCTGTGTCCAGGAGGTTGTTCAACGCGTCTCCTGAAAGTTGACTGAACCATGAATAAAAGAGCCTCATTACAAGTAGTATCCAATCAAGGCAATTCTATCATGCGAATTTTATCGATACCCAACGGCAAATGGCAATGAAAAGATAAAATGAAACCTTGGGATATCCTGTTAAGCCAGTCATTCAGACCCAACTACGGGGCTATTATGTTTGAGACAATTGAAAAGCATGATCGGCAAACTTCACCACAACCTTGCTATTTCTTCTAAAGGAATCATACATTGTTACCTACACGAGGTGCCAACTATTACTGTTATAAGTGAAGAAGAGAGAGAAGATGTGGACTGGAATGACATTTGGTCCTAAAATTTCATGTATAACCATGTTAATTCAACAAACAACTACTTAACATTACCTAAGGGTAAAAAAGGCAACGAGAACGAGAGAAAGAGAGAGATTACGAGTAGGGAAAAAATGGGAGAGAGAAAAAGGAGATCAAAAAGAAAATGCAAAAAAAGAAAGTACATGAAAAGATGTATTATTTATAATAGAATATTTCATGTACAAGTCGTTTTTACGAAATTTCTTTCAACAAAATGTTACCTTTTAGAGATCTAATTCAGATGATAATGAGGAGAATTCATGGTGAATGAAAGTATAACATACTGTGTCATTCCTTTTAATTTTGAAAATAATCTCAATGCCAATAAGAATATATACCTGAAGCACTTCTGACCATCGAGTAGAGGGGAGACACTTCCATGATGGGCAACATTTCTCTAACAAGGGGACCAAACTACAAAGGTAATTTTCAATAGAATTAGTGTGTAGGTAATCAAGTATTGCATATAAGAAGTCAGAGATGTAGTGATCACAGCCATTCCTTTATAGAACCGGGAAAAAAACTATTTGTATAGGTAAGTTATGACTGGAGAGTCTTTAAATTTGTCAGCCATGGCAAGACAACAACATTATTCCTATATAAAATAAGTAACATGATTTATTTGTCTTTATTATTCCTACAGAGCATCATTTTTTGTTTTTATCTTAGATTACAATATCCAAAATATTTTCTCACTATTTCTGACCACATAATTTACAGTTATTAATGCCTTATTAGTTTCATCCAAATTTATCAACTCTTCAACACTTACAAGTGCCATTTTTTGTTTTTAACACGATCTTCTCTCATTTTAACTGTAGATACCATTCATTGTTCATAGTAGTAAGAGAAATATTGTGAAGAAAGGGAAAAAATGACTAATCAAATACTGTTCACATAAATATCAAGGCTAGTCACCTTGTTTCTTGGGCTACCGAGCTAAGCAAAGTGAAGGGAGTTGTCTTGACAAGTCCATGGGCGATTAGATACAATCAAGCAATCACTTTAAGTCACCATGTTATGTTTCCATTGCCTTAGTTGATAGATTTATTTTATTTCATTGCTTTTATCAGATTACAAAAATTTGATACATTTAATGGTATTTTATTTTTCATTTTTATCTTTTATTCTATACTTTTATTTTCTATTTTTGCCCCATTAACATCAATTTCTTTCTTCTTTTATTCTTTCACTCCAATTCTATATCCTCCTTTTCATCTATTTAAGGTGTTTACTTCTTAACTCTCTTCACTTCTCCTTTATCTTCATCTTCTTCTTTTTATTTTTCACACAATGATGAGTTTATGTTTTCTTATATATAAATGCATGGAAATTTATTCTATTTTTATCTCTATTCACATTTTTTATGCACACATGCAAACAAAACTATATATACACATAAAATCTTATTTCTTTGTTAGAAATTTTTTTAATATTCAATATTTATAAATGACTAGATTGCATATATAAAATATATTATCAATATTACACTTTTTGTGCATTATAGTTTTATAGAATTTGATTATATTATCGTCTATTTAAATGAGTAGATTGTTATTGTCAAGTTGAATATGCATTTCTTTTGGTATATCACTTATCACATTACTTTGGGCAATTACCTTGCCTTTCACTCATCACCTCAAAGATTTTCTAGCAGTGTTGCGTTACCTTAATATTGCCTTTCATCTTGATTACTTTGACCAATTAAATGTCTTCAACCCAAATTGCTTAGTTTTCCAGAAAATGGGAAAAAAATTTGAAAAAGGGAAATTTTCTATTTAAATGGTTTTTCCCCATTTGTAAATAAAAATGGAATTTCCCCATTTGTAAATAAAAATGGAAGTTTCCTACTTTAGGCCGTTTAAATGGAAATCTTTGGATTTTTTGAGCTGTCTTTGAGATGATTTTACTGTTTTGGCATTCTAATACATTGTATAAAAAATTTCTATTGTATGGTTAGTTATGTTTAAGGATTATTCTTAATTAATGAATACACAAATTCCCAGTCCAAAAAAGAATACACACATTCAAATTATGATTTTTATGTAATTGATGGAAATTTTTTTATTGATAATCATACATAAGAACAAGTTAAATCATAATCCCACTATGTAGGGTCAGGTACATGAATCCTTTTCTTTTATATATTTCTATTTAAAGTCGAACTTTGGGTTAAATTATATAAATTTAAATATTTTCTCATACTTCCTAGTAATTTTAGGTCTTCTCTTACTTCTTAAGTCTGTTCTACACTAATTAATGTTCTTCTCTTAACTAATACATCCTTTCACCTTATAAGGATATGATTAATGCAAATGTGTACTCTATTTCTAATATAATTATATATATGTAAGTATATTTTTATTATAAATCTGTACCATTTTCAAAAAAATCCATTTAAGCCCCATTTGTTAAAATACATTGTGTTGTAAGTGGGTTTAGACCCACATTGTTTATGTGTTTTGTCTTCTTTGGGTAGCCCCCTTAAATAGAGGCCTTATTTGCTTATGAATAATATATACAACTTTTACCACATTTCTTATGTTTCAACATGATATCAAAATTTAGGCTTTAGGGAGGTTAGTGCACCATGCAAAATCTAGAAACTGAAAATCGAAAAAAAATTTCGGAGTTTCAAGTGTTAATGTCATTAAGGTAAAGTTGGAAGATTTTAAAAATTTACTGGGGTATAAATATCTTAATTTTTGCCATTTACCTACCCACCCGTGTCTGAAAATCGACCCTTAACTCCAAAAAAGGCACAATCATTGCCTCCTCTCTCATCATCGCCTCCTCTCTTGTTGTTGCCTCCTCTC
>JAMKPZ010005358.1:0-15144 GCA_024699675.1 Amphibolis antarctica | reverse complement strand
TAATAGTTTTGCATATTAATTTTTATTGTAATGCATGTAGTTGTAGTTAGATTGTACTTTTTAATTCCTAGTGTAGAAATTAGTGTAATGGTTAATGGTAGGATTTTATTTACATTGCAACTAACCTTTTTAATTAGTATAAATTGAGTTTTACGAATGGTTATGGAATATGTGAATGTGTGAATATGATTTTGTTTTGTGTGAATGTTGTGTATTTGTACATAAAGTTATATAATCTTGGTGTTTTGTAAAGTTTTGTTTCTTGCGTTTTACTGATTGATATCGAAATTTATGAAAATTACTAGTTCCTTGTGGATTGACTCGTACTTGCATGTTACCTACAATGGGCACCGTGCGCTTGCGGAGTATATAAATTTTAAAACGAACGGGTATTTATTTTGATAACATCTTAAATCCGTACAGCGTGCAATGGGTGGGGTGTGCAACGGGCAAGATGTGTAATGGCCAACAGGTGGCCAACTACCGCGTCCAACGGCCAACGAGCGGTCGGGTGCAATGGTCGGCTGCCACCTCAACTTTTCTCTATAAATTGAAGGAATTGGGTTTTTTTTTTCACCCAACTCCTCTTCTCCTCCACTCCAATCTCACATCTCAATTCTCAATTTCTCAAATTTTCTCACTCAATTCACATTTCACAAATCACAAACAATGACCCACTACCAAGGTCAAAGCTCTGGAGGCTACGGATATCCTTAAGAAAACTTTTATGAAGTTAAAGTAACGTCGTCAATGGAGACTATTGGAGCTTCAACTTCAACTGTGTCATCGAGAAAGTCTTGGAAGAGAGCTTCCATTTGGTCAAAGTACACAATAATAATGAAAGCTATGGCGAACGACACTTCAGACGAATAAGCTTTCTGCAACCTCTGTAATGCCGACTTCTCTTGCAAAACGTCTAACGGTACAAGCCATCTAACTAGGCATACATGTGAAAATAAGAATAAGGATAAAACAATTCAAACCCAACTTTCTTTGACTCCTGAGGGTAGTATTAGTTCATGGACTTATGATTCTGAAAGGGCTATGGACTTGCATGCTAAATTTATTTGTCAAAAAGATTTACCAATAAGTTTTGGAGGAAATAAATGTTTTGATAATTATATTAGTAAAGCATATTATCCACAATATAAACATATATCTAGAAATACTATCAGGTCAAATATTATGAATTCATTTAATATGCTTAGATTATAATTTATTAATGTTATGAGTACAATAATGACATGTATAGCATGTACTTCAGATATTTGGTCAGGTAGAATTAAGGATGGGTACATAGTTGTAATTGCGTATTATATTGATCAAAATTAAATTTTACAAAAAATATTAATAGAATTTAGAAAAATTCAACATCCACGTACTGCTGAAACAATTTTTGCAAATATTATGGAAATTTTTGATTTATATGGAATTAGAAATAAAATACGTAGTATAACTTTTGATAATGTAGCTAATAATACTGCAACAATACCAATGTTTAAAACTACAATAAGTCTACCAAATGGTTTTAAATTATTTCACCAAAGATGTATGTGTCACATAATTAATATTATTATACAATTAGGTGTAAAAGAAATTGAAATTTGTATTGAACTTATTAGGAATGTTGTAAGTTTTATAACTAGTTCAGGAAAGCGGAAACAACAATTTGATGAAACATATGATTCTTTTCAAATATCGCATAAAAAATTCTCTTTCAATGTTCAACATAGGTGAAATTCATTATATTTAATGTTAGAAAATGGATTACCATATGAAATTCCAATAATGTCTTTGTATAATTGTCATCATTGTGATGATTATCAACAACAATTAAATGATGATCATTTTAAAATTGTAAAATATTTTGTTGAATTTTTAAAACCTTTTTATGATGTAACGGTTAGATTATTAAGAATTTATTATTCTACATCTGTCTATGTGTTACATCATTTATATGATATTTCACGAGTTTTTAATAAATACGAGGCATATCCATTTTCCGAACCAATAGTAAATTACATGAAACAAAAAATTTTAAAATATTGGAATGAAATCCCTATATTATATATTTTGAGTGCATGCTTAGATCCTAAGTGTAAAATAAGATATGCTAGTAAATTAATTAGGGGAATACAAATGAGTTTAGATGTAGATTTAGGATTAAATGTTACTACAATAGAAGAACAATTAAATCAAATGTTTAATTTATACACACAAAGATATGGATTAAAAATAGAACATTCTCCTCCAACAATGTCTACAATACCAAAATTAAATGTTGGACCATCTTTAGATTCATGGGCATTTTTACAAGATTTAAGATTTGATGAAGATATTTCAACATCATTATCATACAATTATAATTCTATAATATCTAGACAAGAATTAATTACTTTTAATTCAACGAATCACCAATCATTATTATTTACTCAACATTCTAACTTAAATACATTTGATGTTTTAGATTGGTGGTGGCAACAATCAATAATTTTTCCAATATTATCAATAATGACAAAGGATTTATTAACAATTCCAGTGTTTTCAGTAGCTTGTGAATAAATTTTCAGCATGAGTGGCAACGTACTTGATGACCGAAGATTTAAGCTTAAAGAAGATATAATTGAAACATTAATGTATGTAAAAGACTGAGAGCTTGCTCGACTCTGTGAATAAGATTAAGTTGAAGAATTTACCGAGCAACTCACAAACTTAAATATTTCATAATTAAAACATTGTAATTTTTATTTTTCAATTTGTAATTTTTTCAAAAATGTAATTTAATTTTGTTGTAAATTTTTTTTAAATGTAATTGTAAATTTGTAATAATGTAAATATAAAATATATAATTAATTAATTAATAAAAATTTAATTTAATTATATACATTGTTGTCTCATTTATTAAGTTGTTGAATGTTGAATATTGTCATATTGATTGTTGAATTAAATTTAAATATTGATAGTTGAATACTTGAATATTAAATGTTGATTGTTGAATGTTGTTATTTGTTAAATAAATAAATTTTTTTTAAAATTAACTATTAATTTAAATATTAAATATATATAAATAATAAATTAATTAAAAAATCGTGTCAGTCAAAATCGTGCTATTGATCGATACAAGTAGTATTTTTTCGTACCACAAACTATGCCTAAATGGGCTCGTTGAAGGTATAGACTATGTTAACACAAAAATCATGTTATGTCATATATACGATTGACACATCTACTCCCTCCCCTCACCCCGTCTATCGATGCATACCATGCCCCCCTCGCCGATCCATGTCATGCTCCCTCACCTCCTCTGTTGATCCGTGTCATTTGTGTCGTTAAAATTGTATTATATTGTACCAGCACAAAATCCTTACAGTGTGGCCTAAGCACAATCCAAAATGTAGTGTTGGTTTGCTTTCGTGTTTTTCAATCTAGTATATTTAATAATAAAGTATTTTAACTTTGAATATTATATAAAGTTAGGAATTGACTCTTGTTATTAAATTAAGTTAAATTTGATAATAAATTATAAAATAAAAATTTATATAAAGTGATATTGAAATTAAGGATACCTTTAGAAAAAAATTTAGTCAATCGTAAGAATGAGATGAAAATAAAACTAAAGGTAGTAAAATAATTTAAATTAAAATTATATAATAATTAATGTAATAAAAATTTATACGTAAAATGATAATAACGTTGTAGAAATTTACTTAATTTTAAAGTTCGGAGAACAGTTTCAACGAAACTATTTGATTTGACTTGGAACCCCGTCGTCACATCGACACTTGCCAACAACTTTTTTGGTTGGGTGAGGATGCATGAAAACACTTTTCAAAAGAAAAGAAAAGAAAAGATGCACGAAAACTGGCAAGTGATTGATCAATAAAACACCGGGGATCCGGATCTTTGGATGGATGAGTTCATCACGTTGCGTTTTCCATCATCTTCCTGAACTCTGCGAAACGAACCCTGCCATCGCCATCTTCGTCGAAGGCCTCCACCATCTTCCTGCACGTCTCCAACCTCATCCCCTCCCTGAACCCCAACCTCACCATCACACTCCTCAGCTCCGTCGGGGTTATGTACCCGTCTCCGTTCCTATCGAACACCGAGAACGCCTCCTCCAACTCGTCCAAACTCGCCTCCTTCTCTTCCAACAGCCGGTCTGCGCCATCACCGCACCTCCCTTCGTACCAACAGGCCTCACCGTCGCATTCCCCGTCGTCCCCGTTCCAGAGCCCCAGCACCTGCAGCAGCACCTCCGCATCTCCGCTGGTAATTGAGGTTTCTCGTCCCGTGCTGCCACCGCTCGTGGGGGGCGCACCTTCGATTTTGGGTACCAGCAGCGGGAAGAGACGCCGTGAGATGTTGATGCAGCACTTGTGGAAGTGCATGAGCAGGCACGAAATCTGGAGCAAGGTTTGGATGACGATGTACATGAATGGGCTTGGTCGAGTCGCAGACGTCGGTAAGGAAAGACTGGGAAGAATCATTTGGTCTGGAGAGAGGAAGATCACAGCAGAGATGGTGGAAAGAGACACGATGAGGAGGAGGAAGAGGATGGTGATGAGCACGAACGGTGAAGTTGATATATAGAGAAAGGGAGAGGCGGTGCGATGAGGACGTCAACCTCGTCAAGCGGCGAAGTGCCGGGAAGTTTCTTCCCTCCAATTTCACATCACTACCAGGAAATGACATAATATACTTTAACTTGACGATTACGAATATATTAAGATTAATTTTTATCTTTTCATTCTTAAATTTATTAACTTTTTAAAAAAAAATTAAATTAAAAAATTAAAATTATTAAATTATCATATTTAACAGAGAGAGTAAAAATTTTAAAAAAATTATTTAAATTTAAATACTTATAGAATCGACTTTTTATAAGTATCGTCGAAAGATTTAGACTTATTATATATATAATATTAAAAATATTAAAAATTATTTAAATATAAATACTTACATAACCTAATTTTGTAGGTGTCCGATGTAAGATCAATAAGTGAAATTTACAAAACTTAAAAGTTACTCAAATTCTTAAAAGTGAAATTTAAAAATACTCTCTCTTCACCTAAAAAGACACGTAGACACTCTCTCACTTGACTTTAAAACTCTACTCACATATATTTTAAATCATTGTATTAATTAATTTATGAATTTTAATTAATTATTTATTGATTACTGATTAAAATTTTTTAAGTGAAAAAATTTAAAATTTAAAATTAATTAAAAAATTAAAATACAACATCAAATTAATTAAAATTTGAAAATTAAAAATTAAAGTTAAATTAACAAATATGATTGAAAAAGTAAAATACAACATCAAATTAATTGAAATTTGAAAATTAAAAATTAAAACAATAGATAATTACAACATCAAATTAATTTTGTAATCATAAAAAAGAGGAGATTGTTGAGTATTATGTTTTGATTATGAATGCTTAATTAATATTTAATCATGATTTGATGGTAATTTAAAATTTGTATTGTATTTGCTTATTATCTATTTATTTATTACTTGGACATAATTGGAAATAATATTAGACTTAATGCTAAACTATTTAATATTTAAATGTTCGATTCAGGTGAAGTATTTTAAATTAGTGGATTAAGTATATTTAATAATTAAAACACTTCGGCTTGATATTCGAAGAGGTATAGTTAGTTAAATAAGTGTTAGATATGAATATGGTTCGTGAAATATCATGGTAAAATGTCACATGAAATTTTAAGTTCACATGTGATGAGAGAATCGACGTTTTATGTTAAAAGAGATTGTATTAAAAGACTAGTATTTTAACATTAATACGTGACTTTTTAAATTAGACGCATGCATTCTAAAGTACATGTGGTGTGTGAACAGTATTGGCGTTTTACACTAAAAGACTAGAATGTTAAGCATAAAATGACATAATGATTTCGCATTTTAGCAAGATACATGAGATTTTTAAGTAAAACACATGAAATTCAGTTTTTAAGTTATAAATAGTACTTAGGCATTTTAAAGGTATAACTCTGGATTTCCTTCAGATATTTATGTTAAAAGACCTGAGACTATTATGTTTTGATGATAAATGTTTAATTAATGTTTAATCATGATTTGATGGTAATTGAAAAGTCATAATTATATTTGCTAATTATCTATTTAATTATTACTTGAATATAATTAGAAATATTATTTAAGTTAATGCTAAATTATTTAATACTCGAATGTTCAATTCAGGTTAAGTGTTTTAAGTTAATGGATTAAGTATGTTTAATATTTAGAACACTTCGACTTAATATTCGAATGTGTATAGTTAGTTAAATAAGTATTAGATATGAATATAGTTCATGAAATATCATGGTAAAATGTTACGTGAAATTTTAAGTTAATACGTGATAAGAGAATTGGCGTTTTGTTTTAAAAGATCAGATAATTGTATTAAAAGACCGACGTTTTAACGTTAATACGTGACTTTTTAAGTTAAGCACGTGCAGTCTAAAGTTAACATCTTTAATTTACGATTTTTCGTAGAGTAAAGTCTTTTATTTTCAAATCTTTCAATAATGTTAAAATGTTAAATATCTAATCTTAAAAAATTAAATCACTTATTTAAAAATCTTAAATACCTTATTTTACTTAAATAAAATTAAATACAACGACATGTAAAAAATAATCGATCAAAGAATATGAAAATATTGAATACTTTATTTTACTTAAATTTATAATTTAATATTTAATCAAAATATTTTTTAATTCAAAATTATTATTCTGAATAGTAATTATAATAATTACATAATTAGACAATAATCAAAGATGCAACTGATCGCCATCGCTGCTTCCTGACGTCCTTCCCCATCCACAACGAACCATCGTCCCTCTTCCCTTCCCTTGAAGGCCGGTGACCGGCTGCAGTTGTCGCGATCAATACGAGGTCACCGTTGATGGGAGGCGCGGACGGGGAAAGGGAGGGTGCGCATGGCGACGGCGTTGTCAACGTACGTGTACAGAAGACTTGGGGAGGAAGGCGGAGGATTGGGAGTGGCCGTAAAATATTGACCTCTGTAAAGTAGTTGTGATGGACGTTGAAGAGAGAACGCGAAATATCGACGTTCGTTCCGAGAATCACCTCGGTTACAGAATTATAAATTAAAGTTTTAGTTGATAGCGAAAAGTTAAAAATGGTAAAATAAATAAATTAAAATTATATAAATAAATTTTAAAATAAAAACTTACGTATAAAAATTTATATGATAATAATAATATATAAAAAATTAACTGCATGATAACAACTTCGGTATCAAACAAAGCAAATGCTTCATTCAATCATCAACTACAAAATACCAAAAGACGGTAATAAGCGCCAATAACAAAACAATTTACCTCCAACCACTTTCATCTAATTTGAATAGAAATTATAGGTGTATTTGAGCAGAGTTTTAACTAATTTAAAATTAATTTAGTGAACGAAATTTAAACTATATAGTAATTAAAATAATAAAATTTTATATATTAAAATTTATACAATAATAATTATATTAGGAGTATTTTTGTAAATTAGCTGAGCCGATCCCAAATGATACCTACAAATTCAATAACAATTCAAACAATTAATTTTCCTCTTTTATATATTGTTTTTGACAAAATAGGGGTAATTAAGATGCGACTCTTAATTATCTTGCACTTATTTTGTGTTTTATTTACGGGGTCAACATCAAGAGAAATTTTCCAATGAATACCAGTAAAAAAAGCCAATCCTTAGGGTATGTTTACAGTGGTGAGATTTTGAAGGAACGTATGATTTCCTGTGATAATAATTTTTATTATAAAATTATTTAATAAATATATTATACATTACAATGATGTACACTGAAAAATTCAACAATAAACCGATAATTAGCCTCATTTATTAACGAAGTTATAATTTCAACTTTAACTTAAACAACTACTGAAAATTTGAATTAAGAATAGTTTCATAAATAATATTAAAATTGTGTAGTAAATTATCAAATGAAAGTCTCATTTGAAGTTAATTCCCATTAACTTTAAAAATTAGATAGAGTTAAAACTAAAATTAATTTTGTGAATGAAATTGAATCTACATAGTAATTAAAGAGATAAAAATTTATATATTAAAATTTGTATAGTAATAATGATGTTAAAAGTAATTTTAAAAACTAAGACTATAATTTATTTATAAGAATTTGTGTAATAAAAATGACATAAAAATTTATGCATTGACAATGATATATGATAATTTTTGTAAAATTAAAATTAAAGTTAAATTAACATGACCAAAATATCCCTAAAGTCTTATTTAATTCAACTTCAACTTTAATTTCATATAAATTTCAAACATCATTATTAATACATAAACTCTAATATATAAATTTCTATCATCTTATTACTATAAAATTTTAAATTTATTTACAAAATTAACTTCCATTTCAATACTATCCGACCAATGCACTAAAGTAAAGAAAATACAAAGAGTCATTCGTTTATATGTAAAACCAGATCATAAAACCAACCTCCAAAAGAACAAAAGAAAAAAAACTGAGGAACAAGAACTTCAAGTGTCAAAAATGCTGCGTCAGATGACCACAGGCCAGGGCGGGAAATGTCACAGCAAGAAGAGGATCCAAGAAATTGCGCCACACCGTAAGACAAACAACAAAAAGATGGGTATACCATCCGACAAAATTTAGCTGCAGGAGGAGGTTTGCATCATCATTTTAAATAGTCATGATCTTGATAACAGAAGCCATCCCGACACGATGCAAGGCCACAATGGAATCTCCGGGCTTGCAGAGTTGTTTGGCCTTGGCATGTTGAATCGCAAATTCCAGGGCTTCTTCGGTGGATTCCTCGTGTGAAGCCCTGGCGGAGCCGGCACTCAGAATCGGAAACAAACCACGATATATCAGGCTATGTCTTGCTGGAGACTCATCACTGCAAAACCATTCAAGGCCATCTGTCTTCACCTCGGGAACTACCAACGACAGAATTGGCATGGCTGGTCTGTATTTTGCCACCAGCCTGGCTGTGGTACCTCCCTTGGTTAGAACAAGAATAAAAGCTGCTTGAGCAGAGTTGGCCGTTCGCACAGCTGAGGAGGCAAGACTCTCCAATGGATTCATGGGTTTGGGTGCAGCCGAGGACATGATTCTTTTGAAAGCCAGCCCGTGGTCAGGGTAATCTTCCGCTTCCAAGCAAATCCTGGCCATTGTTTGAACAGCAAGCTCAGGGTAAGCACCAGCAGCAGTTTCTCCGCTTAACATCACACAATCCGTACCATCAAGGACAGCATTGGCCACATCGGTTGCTTCGGCACGGGTTGGTCGAGGAGATTTGATCATGGATTCAAGCATTTGAGTTGCCGTGACAACTGGTTTGCCATGGATGTTACACTTGAATATCATAGCCTTTTGAGCAAAAAATATTTTCTCAATGGGAATTTCCATCCCCAAATCTCCACGTGCCACCATGAATGCATCCGAGTTAGCTAGGATGTCATCAAAGTTAGACACTCCTTCCTGATTCTCTACCTGCACAAGGGAAAAATTATGATAACACTCCACGTGTGTGAAGAGAGCAGAAAATAAAATTGTGGGGGAAGAGAGGACCTTTGACATGAGAAGGATTTTCCGTGTATTTTTTCCAAGCAGCTTTCGCACCTCCACAAGATCAGAACCTTTTCGAACGAAGGACAATGCGATCATATCAATTTCATTAGGGACCCCCCATTCCAATATATCTACCTTATCCTTTTCTGTTAAAGTCGGAAGATCCACCATTACTCCTGGCAAGTTCACATTTTTCCTTTCCCCTAGCATGGCTGTGTTCTCACAACGGCACCGAACTTGTCCTGAATTTTCATCACAAGAGAGCACGGTAAGAGTTATCGTACCATCTGAACACAAAATTACGCTGCCAGTAGTCAAGCCCCCAGCTAGCTTTTTGTAGCTCATTGATATCATATTTTCATCTCCCTGAATGCTGTAATCCGTGGTTATAGTGATCTCATTCCCCTTCTGAAGCTGGATGGGCTTGCCTCCTTTAAGAAACCCAGTTCGAATTTCAGGACCCTGCACTTCCTCAAAGCATTTAGAATTGTTAGCAAACTAAATGAAACAAAAACCGCTCGTGTTTAAGCATGCCATCAACATTGATGAACATAAAAAAATAAAGCGGAAGTTGCATATCATTCATAAACAACAAAACCTCTGTAAATAAAAGTTACATGGAGATATATAACAAATACATTAATAAGTACTGTGGATCCATAGAATCTATGGATTGTTAGACTAAACATTTTCCATCAAGTGCAAGCATTTAACTAATTAACAATATATTGACTCATACATAAACTAAAATTTAAAAAAAAAAACAAATAGTAATTAGAAGTAATAACAATGTTATGCAAACAAGAAAAAGGTCAAATTTTTAATCGGCCACACGAAAACAGGTGCATATACCATTTATTTTTAATATCATTAGATTCAATCAACAAATAAATATCTACATATACTGAGAGGCTTACACAAGTAGACTTATCAATCGTGTCGTGCTGGCACAATCTACATCACCAATAGATTAACCTAGGTACGGCCCGTGGTACCAAAAAATACTATTCGTACTGGTCAATGACACGAGTTTGACAAACATGATTCTTCTTGAGACATGGTGACCCGTCTCCCCCGCCAACCACACAACCCGTTCATGATTCACACCCCTCTCACGCAACCGTTCACCCTGCGGTCCCTGCCAACCTACACTACCTTCCGCCCTTCCAGTCCTCCCCCTCGGGCGGGACGGCAAGACTTGGCACTGCGAGCCGACTGTCGACCCAATGACCCGGCAATCGACCCAATGACCAGGCTACTGGCCCAAGCACAGTTCCCCAACCTGTCCGCCCGTACATACCACCGTACAACCATCAATATTTAAATTTAATTCAACATTCAAGTGTTCAACAACTTAATAAATAAGACAAGCAGACAACAATGCATATAATTAAATTAAGTTTTTATTTATTAATGAAATACATATTTTATATTTACATTATTACAAATTTACAATTACATTTAAACAAATTTTACAACAAAATTAAATTACATTTTAAAAAAAATTACAAATTGAAAAATAAAAATAAAAATGTTTTAATTATGAAATATTTAAGTTTGTAAGTTCAGTAAAATCTTCAACTTAATCTTGTTCATGAAGTGTAGCAAGTTCCCAGTCTTTTACACACATTAATGCTTCTATTATATCTTCTTTAAGCTTGCATCTTCAGTCATCATGTACATTATCATTCAAGTTAAAAACTTGTTCACAAGCTACTGAAGACATTAGAATTTTAAATAAATCTTTTGCCATTATTGATAATATTGGAAAAATCAGTGATTGTTGCCTCCACCAATCTAAAACAAGAAACGTATTTAAATTAGAATGTTGAGTAAATAATAATGATTGGTGATTCATTGCATTAAAAGTAATTAATTCTTGTCTAGATAGTATAAGATTATAATTATATGATGATAATGTTCAAATATCTTCATCAAATCTTGGATCTTGTAAAAATGCCCAAGAATCTAAAGATGGTCCAACATTTTATTTTAATATTGTGGACATTGGTGGAGGAGAATGTTCTATTCTTAATCTACATCTTTGTGTGTATAAATCAAACATTTTATTTAATTATTCTTCTATTATACTAATATTTAATCCTAAATCTACACCTAAACTCATTTGTATTCTCCTAATTAATTTACTAGCATATCTTATTTTACACATAGGATCTAAGCATGCATTCAAAATATATAATGTAGGGATTTCATTCTAATATTTTAAAATTTTTTGTTTCATGTTATTTATTATTGGTTCGAAAAATGGATATGTCTCATATTTATTAAAAACTCATGAAATATCATATAAATAATGCAACACATAGACAGATGTAGAATAATAAATTCCTAATAATTTAACCGTTGCATCATAAAAATGTTTTAAAAATTCAACAAAACATTTTACAATTTTAAAATCATTCTCAGTTAATTATTTTTGATAATCATCACAATGATGACGATTATACAAAGACATTATTAGAATTTTATATAGTAATACACTTTTTAACATTAAATATAATGAATTCCACCTATGTTAAACATTTAAAGAGAATTTTTTATACGGCATTTCAAAAGTATCACATATTTCAACAAATTGTTGTTGCCGCTTTCCTAAACTAGTTATAAAACTTACAGCATCTTTAATAAGTTCAATATAAATTTTAATTTCTTTTACACCTGATTATACAATAATATTAATTATGTGACATAATTTAAAACCATTTGATGAACTTATTCTAGTTTTAAACATTGGTATTGTTGCAGTATTATTAGCTACATTATCAAAAGTTATACTACCTATTTTATTTCTAATTCCATATAAATCAAAAATTTTCATAATGTTTGCAAAAATTGTTTCAACAGTATGTGGATGTTGAATTTTTCTAAATCCTATTAATCTTTTTTGTAAAATCCAATTTTGATCAATATAATGTGTAGTTACAGCTATGTACACATCCTTAGTTCTACTTGACCAAATATCTAAAATGCATGCTATACATGTCATTATTGTACTCATAACATTAATAAGTTCTAATCTAAGCTTACTAAATGAAATCGTAATATCTGACCTAATAGTATTTCTAGATACACGTTTATATTGTGAACAATATGCTTTACTTATATAATTATCAAAACGTTTATTTACTCCAAAACTTATTGGTAAATCTTTTCAACAAATAAATCTAGCATGTAAGTCCCTAGCCCTTTCAGAATCATAAGTCCATGAACTAACACTACCCTCAAGAGTAAAAGAAAGTTAGGTTTGAATTATTTTATCATTATTCCTATTTTCACATGTACTAATATGTCTAGTTAAATAACCTGTACCGCTAGACGCTTTGCAAGAGAAGTCGGCGTTACAAAAGTTGCAGAAGGCTTGTTCTTCTTCTGTGCCGTCCATCATAGCTTTCATCATGATTGTGTACTTTGACCAGATGGAAGCTCTCTTCAGAAACTTCCTCAACAGCACAGTTGAAGTTGAAGCTCCAGTAGTCTTCATTGACGATGTTACTTTAGCTTCAGGAAAGTTTTCTTGAGGATATCCGTAGCCTCTAGAACTTTAGCCTTGATAGTGCGCCATTGTTTGTGACTTGAGTGAGAAAATTTGAAAAATTGAGAATTGAGAATTGAGATTAGAGTTTAGAGAATTTGGAGTGAAGGAGATGAAGAGTGAGTTGGGTGAAAAACAAAATCCAACTCCCTCAATTTATAGAGAAAAGTTGGTTGAGCCGTTGAGGCAATAGCCGACCGTTTCACCCGGCAGCCGGTCGCTTGTTGTGCGGAAGCAGGCCACCCATTACACGGAAGTGGACCACCTGTTGGGCAGAAGCGTGCCGACCATTGCTGTGTTGTACCTTGCAAGTCGTGACCAGGCAGCCGACCTAGGCATGGTTCCCCATCGACCCATCCCGCCTACATGCACATGCAACCATTCACCCCGGCTACCGGCCTAATGACCCGATGGCCCGTCCCCCCGCCGGCCACACAACTTGTTCAATCCCCTCCCGCTCTCTGGCGCATGTGACTGTTCACCCCGGCAGCTAGTCTCCCCGCCGGCCACACGACCTGTTCTGCCTCCTTCCGCGCACACAACCGTTCACCCCGCCGGCAGCACAACCTGGCGGTTGGCCCAGTGACCCGGCAGCCCATCACCCCTACCGGCGACACAACCCGTTCAGCCTCCTCCCGCGCACCGACGCACGCAACCGTTCACCGCAACTGTCAGCCTAATGACCAGGCGACCAGTCCCCCCACTGGCCATACGACCCGTTCTGCCTCACCCCTACAGGCAGCCCATCCCCCCCATTGGCCACACGACCCATTCAGCCCCCTCCCTCCAGCACACGCGACCGTTCACCCCGCTGGCCGCACGACCCAACGACCGGGTCCCCCCCGTCCCGCAACCTAGTGACTGGTGTTCCCCTCCGGCCGTCCCCGGCTCCCCGCTCCTGCAAGTCCACGACCCACCTAGTAGTCTCGTGCTGGGTCAAGCCAACACGACACGAACGACCTAGAGGTCCGACCCAAACATAACCCACAATACAAAAAATATTTTGTATCGTGTCGTTGACCAGTACAGTCAAACTGTGTTAGGCCGTCCCAGCATGGCCCATTAACAAGTCTATACACAAGCACATTTCTACGAATGATAATACAACCATTATCAATTATTCAATAAAAGAAATCGAGTGTAGATTGTTACTTAAGGTGTTCTACAAACTGCAAATCCCGTGAAAAACACAACTTTAATGGAGCATCATTACTATAATGTCGACACTCACGTAATAAAAATGCAATTAATTTAATTGGAGATTAATAATATAGCGTTAGAAACTTTTTCTATCTTGTTTTTCCTTTTTTTTCTTTATGTTTTTTCTTCCATCATTTCTTTTCATTTTTTCCACCTATCTCCCCTTCTTGATTCTTCTTCTTCCCTTGCCTTTTTTCTTACTTCCTTTTTTCTTTCTCTCTTTTCTCTCTCTCTTTCTCTCTCTCTTTCTCTCTCCTACTCTTTTTTTGTCTTACTTCCTTTTTCTTTCCTTTCCCTTTTCTTTCGCTTCTCTTTTCCTTCTTCGGTTCTTCCCCCTTTGACTGTAGTGATTCATGCCACCTTTGCAACCCTAATGCACACAAGCAATGGTGGCTATGTTAGTGACGACTGGAGGGAGGAGAGCCAACGAACAAGATAAAACTAGAGAGTATGGAGCGAATGCATCGAGAGGGCTTGAAAGTATGTGCAGGAGAAGAAGAGAGGAGTTATGAAACTTCTGTTGACGATAGCTACATAGAAGGGGAGGTAGTGGTCGCTCAACAAGACCGTTGGCAGCAATAATGGCTGGGAAGAGTGTAATTAGATTTTTCCTCCTTTCTACTTGGATCTCTCACTCTTAATGGACTTTCAAAGCCTGAGTTTTGATACCACGTTAGAACACAAGAAATGTGATGGAAGTTTTATATCATTTATAAGCAACATAATCTCTACATATAGAGACTACGATGAGATAACCAACACACCCTGAGTACTGTGAGATT
>JAMKPZ010005357.1:0-13308 GCA_024699675.1 Amphibolis antarctica | reverse complement strand
ATCAGCTAAATGCACTTCTCATGGAGTTGAGAAACATAGGTGTTATCATTGAAGATGAGGATGCTGTGCTCATTCTCTTATGTTCTTTGCCTTTGTCATTTGAGAATTTTGTGTAGTCTTGTGTTGTTGGTAGGGATTCTATTACCCTGGAGGAGGTGAGATCTAGCCTCCATTCGAGAGAGCTAAGGCATATGGTACAGCATGGTACAGGTGAAGCCAGTGGCTCAAGTTTGTCAGTACATCAATAGGAAATTAGAGGAAGAAGCCAGAAACAGTTCAATAACAAGGGAAAAGGTACAAGCAAGTCTAGGGGCAAGTATTCTAAAGATACTTGCAATTATTGCAAAGAAAAGGGCCATTGGAAAGCCAATTGTCTCAAGTTGAAAGGTAAAGGGAAAGTAGTTGTTGCAGAAGATTCAGCCTCTAAAGGTGACTTTTCCCTTACTGTTTGTTGCAGTGCATATTCCAATAGTAATTGGATTTTGGATTCAAGTGCATCACATCATATGACTCCAACTAGGGACTATTTTGACACCTATGAACAGGTGGATGGAAGCCAAGTTACCTTGGCCAATGATGATGTATGTACCCATGCAGTTGTTGGTACTGTTAAATTTAAATTGCATGATGAGACTATTAGAACTCTGGAGGACATATGACACGTCCCAAATTTGGGGAAGAGCTTGATTTCTTTGATAACTCTTGATGCAAAGGGCTATAGATATTCAGGAGGTGATGGAAAGATTAATGTCTTGAAAGGCTCACTAGTTGTAATGAAAGGAGCTAAGTCTGGTCCACTGTATATTCTACAAGGCACTCCAGTTGTAGGAACAGCAGCCACATCTACATCTGATTAGCAAGATCTCTCTGTCATTTGGCACTCTAGGATGGTGCATTTGGGGCAGAAAGGTATGCAGAAATTGAGTAGCATAGGCAGGTTCACTGGGTACAAGTTTGCATGCATTGATATGTGCAAACATTGTGTATATGGGAAGCAGAAGAGAGTGTCATTTGGGCGTGGACAACATACTTCCAAGGGAGTACTTGATTATGTCCATGCAGATTGTTGGGGACCATCTCGGCAGTCTTCTTTGGCATGTTCTAGATACTTCTTATATGTTATTGATGATTATTACAGGATGAGTTGGGTTTTCTTTATGCAGCATAAGAGTGAGGTATTTGCTTGCTTCAAGCAGTGGAAGTTGCAGGTTGAAAACCAAACAGATAAGAAAGTGAAGTATCTAAGAATAGATAATGGCCTGGAATTTTGTTCTCATGAATTTGAGAACTTTTGCAAGTCAGAAGGCATCACAAGATATTATACAGTCAGACACACACCTCAGCAAAATGGAGTGGCAGAAAGGCTGAATAGGACACTCCTTAAGAAGGCACGTTGCAAGTTGTCACATGCAAATTTGGAAAAGAAATTTTGGGCAAAGGCTATCAACACAACTTCCTTTCTGGTGAACAGGTCTCCATCTAGTGCCTTAGATGGAAATATACCCTTTGATGCTTGGATGAACAGATCTGCAAATTACTCCAAGTTGAAGATATTTGGGTGTCCAGCTTATTATCATGTCAACAATGGTAAGTTGGAACCAAGGGCCAAGAAAGGTATTTTCGTTGGCTATGGTATTGGAATAAAAGGGTACAGAATTTATGATGTTGATTCAGGTAAAGTAATTCACAGTTGTGATGTTACTTTTGATGAAAAATTTATGTTGCAAACATCAGATAAATCAGTATTGGGAGAATCACCAGAGTTGCATCACTCCACGCCTAATCAGTTGGAGCTACCCTTGATGTTGCCATGCAGTCCTGAGCATGGTGAGACCAAGGAAAATGATGATATTGAGAATTTGCAAGAGGTTGACAATAGGGAGGAAGAGGTGGAATAGCTACCACCTAGGACAATTGGAAAGGACTGACCTAGAAGAGATGTCTGTCCTCCCATTAGGTATGGCTATAGCAATTTGATTGCTTTTGCTCTACAGGTAGCTGTTGAGGTGGAGGATTCTACAGAACCCTCCACATATGAAGCTGCTATGAAGGATCCAGAAGCTAGCCTGTGGATGACAGCCATGGAAGAGGAGCTTCAGTCCCTCCATAAGAACCAAACTTGGACTTTAGTGAAGCGTCCTCATGGTAGAAATGTTGTAGGTTGCAAATGGGTCTTCAAGAAGAAAGTCGGGACACAAGGCAACCAGGGGTTCAATTTAAAGCAAAACTTGTCACCAAAGGCTACTCCCAGAAAGAAAGCATTGATTTTCATGATGTTTTTGCTCCTGTGGTACGTCATATATCCATCAGAGTTCTTTTGGCTGTTGTTACAGCTTGTGATTTAGAACTTGAACAAATGGATGTCAAGACAGCTTTCTTACATGGAAATTTGGAAGAAGACATTTGGATGGAACAACCACCTCGGTTTGCTATGAAGAATAGGTCAGATATGGTTTGCAAATTAGATAAGTCCCTGTATGGACTTAAGTAGTCTCCACGGCAGTGGTATAAAAGATTTGATTCTTTTATTACTTTAGTTGGTTTCCATCGCAGCAATTTTGATTCATGTGTTTATGTGAAGCCCTTGTTTGATAACACATATGTCTATTTGTTGCTATATGTTGATGACATATTAATTGCTGCAAAGAATATTGAATTGATACAGGAGTTGAAGGATACATTGAAATCTGAGTTTGAGATGAAAGATCTAGGTCCTGCTGGGAAGATACTTAGTATGGAGATTCAGCGTGATGGAACTTCAAGGAAGTTATTTCTGAATCAATCCAAGTATATTGAAAAGATGGTCATGCCAATCCTTGTGCGTCCAGACCATCTTGTTGAGGATCTGGACCAATGTCTTTGTTACTTCCAAAGGTATCCAAGCATAGCGGATTCGAATGAGATTAGCATGTGTAGGAGGGAAGAAAGGGGAAGAAAAGTCGAAATCACAACTGGCGGTGGCTGAACGCGCGGCTAGGGTTCCAAGCACGCCCAAGCACCCAAAACGCAAATGCAAACGAGATTTACATGGTTCCCCAACTTGGGTACATCCACAGGTATCTCTGCTTGGGTTCTTCACTATCTTCAAATGGTGGATTACAAGAGAAAGGGAAAGGTAAGAGTGGGATGGCCGACACACAAAGGGTTGGCTCGGCCTCCTCACACAAAGCTTCTCTTGTTACAAAATGATCTCTCACAAAAACCCTAATTCCCTTTTGGGCATTTGGATGGCCTTATATAGTGGCTAATCATCCATGACAAAAATGCCCTTACAAACATAATAAGATTCAAGACATATTCAACAAATCTCCACCTTGTCTTGAATCGACCTCCACTTAAACCCCAAAGACAGAAGGAGAGACACCAACCGCCCTTTAGTTGCAACAGTAGACATTTGACATTTAGTAAGTCCAAGCCATGCTTGAACTTACTCTCCACAACGCCCTTGGTGAACATATCAGCTGGATTATCTTTAGTGGAAACCATTAGAATCTTGATCCTGTCTTCATTTCTGAGGAAATGAAACTTAACATTAATATGTTTAGTTCTCATGAAAGACATTATCTTTGGCAAGAAAAATGGAACTGAGACTATCACAATATATATCACGGTCGTGCGTTGTCATTCCTCTGGAAGCCGCAATTGCGCCTGGGGCGAATGTTTGCTATAGTGTTGGGTCCAAACGAGAGGGCTGAGAATCTTCTTGACTTCAGAAACCCCTCTAGGCGGCTACCAGTCTTGATCAGCTAGCAAAATGTATTGTACGACTGAATGCACAGGAGGACTGCCAGTGATGGCTGGGCCCCTTGTACAGTCATGTCCAGGGAATCTTCCTCAGCCGGCTTGTCCTAGATTTGGGATGCCAGGGCCCTCCACCTGCCAACGTAGCTACTGAACAGCTCATTTTCGCATTGGTAGAGGCTGTGGAGGACTTCAAACTTGGGTGCTAGGTCCCAGTTGTACATGTACTGTTCTTGGAACATGTACGCCAGTTGCTCCCAGGTGTAGATTTTGTTCAAGTCCAAGGATATGTACCATGATAGTGCTGGCCCTTGGAGGGATTTCTGGAACAGCCGGACGAGGACCTTCTCCTCGTGTTACAGTGCCGCCATGTCCCCGTAGTAAGCCCGGAGGTGCGCGCGGGGATCACCATTGTATTTAACAAGTTTGGGTATCTTGAAGTCAGGAGGGAGCATCACCTCCAGATAGAAACAGAGGTTTTGGAAAGAACAAGAGGGTTCTAACGAGCCAGGCCTCATATTCCGGAAAGACACTTCCAGTTCGGCTATCCTCTGAAGTAGTTGCCCCTGCAAGTCTAGCATCGGGGTGGCAGTAGTGGTGGCTACTGGCTGCAGTGGTGACTCAAAGAACTGACTTGCCACGGGAGTGGTGACGACGTCATATTCTTCAGTGTTCAGCATCTCTGGGACACGAACAGTTGGCCTGGGTGGGATTACCGAACTAATCCCTTGCTATTGGTAGCGCGCAAGCTAATAAGCCAGGTGGGTCTGCTCGAAATGCCCTGGCCGGGGCGGCTGGAAGGTGCCGGCCCCTTCTATGCCCTCCACGTTTGAGGGCGGCTGGTACGATGGGCCGGTGTTCCACGTGAGAACCAGCCTGTCACCTTCCAGTTCCACCAGCTGGAGAAGTGGGAGGCAGAGGAAGTGGTGTGACATTGTCGAATGCCATAGCGGTAGGCTGGTTTAGTGCTCGGGAGAGATCTGCAACTCTGGTAGGTATGACGATCGGCCTGGTGAAGTTCATCCTGGTGACGATAAGTGGTGGTAGGCCGTAGGCCATGAACAGCAACATGGAGGCCGCTGTAGTGACAGAGGGGGAAGTTTCGGATGCAGCATTAAAACCAGTGGCCATAGCTCTTGCTTGTGAACAGGTCTGGAAAGGGGGAGCTAGCGAAATCCAAAACTATGAGGTCAAACTGCAAAGGTTCACAAGGAGAATCTTCAAGGGGAATTTGCAAGGAGAACCAAAGAAGGGTGATTTGGTTCGATGCATTTGAAAGCGGCTTCGCTTAGCAAATGGGGCAAGAATGACAAAAATCCTAATGGAAAACAAAAAGGCTGACAGTAAAAGACCCGTACGAGCGAGAGTTTGAGTCGCTTAATCGATAAAACGCAGCGAGTGTCCCCAGTGGAGTCACCAAAAATCTGTACCCTCTCTTTCAATTGGCTATCTCCAAGAAGACCATGGAGTTCGACCAGTAGAGCCAGCGGATGGGCCAAGGTACAGATAATTGAAAGGTGATTGTGTGAGTGCATCGCCACATGGGGCAGATGGCTCATTAAACAGAGTCACCACCTTATTTTTTGGGTAGAAAACAAGGAAAATCGGATGGGGAAGTGTCCTTCTACCATCAAAATGGTAAAACCACAAAAATGGTATACAACCGTGTAAAAATTATGCGAAAAATGAGAGAACTGGATACGGGACTCAAGGTACTATTGGGGAAGGTGTTGGGCACCCCCAGATAGCTCAGGTAATCGCTGCCTCTCTCTGGCTCTAAAAATGGAAAATGACGATAGTTAGCCCAGCCAAACGTGGCCTCATCCTGGAAGACTTTCCAAAGCATCAGGAGCGCAGCCTTACTTCTCTTGGTAAAGAGGAACCATCAGAGTGTACATACTCGTACACCCGGATGACGAACATCGACAAGAATGCATGCCTTTCCAGGGCATCGGAAGAGCAGCTTTGCTTCTCCTAGTAAAGGGGAACCGTCGGGGTGCACATACTCATACACTTGGACAGCCAGCGTCGGCAAGGATACATGCCAACGGCCTCATCTCGAAAGCCTTTCTGGTGCATCGGGAGAGCAACTTTACTTCTCTCGGTAATGGGGAACCGCTGGGGTGTACATACTCATTGTACCCTCTCTTTCATTCGGCTATCACCCGGCAGATTGACCGAGGTACAGAGAATTGAAAGGTGATTGTAGGAGCGCACCGCCACGTGGGGCGGATGGCTCGTTGATTAGAGTTGCCACCTTATTTTTGGGTAGAAAAAAGGGAAAACTGGATGGGGAAGTGTCCTTCCACCATCAAAATGATAAAAACCGTAGAAATGATATAAAATCATGTAACACTATGCTAAACATGAGAGAACTGGATACGGGACTCAAGGTACTATTGGAGAAGGTGTTAGGCACCCCAAAACAACCTAGGTAATCGCGGCCACTCTCTAGCTCCAAAATGGAAAACCATGATAGTCAGCCCAGCCAAACATGGCCTCATCTTGGAAGACTTTCCAGGGGATCGGGAGAGCAGTCCTCCCAATAATTGGGAACCGTCGAGGTGTACATGCTAGTGCACCTAGACGGTCGGCGTTAGCAAGGATGCATGCTAGCGGCCTCATCCGGGAAGCCTTTCCTGGGCATCGGGAGGGCAGCTTCGCTCCTCCTAGTAAAAGGGAAGCCGTTAGGGTGTACAAGCTCGTGGACCCAGACGGCCGACATCGGCAAGGATGCATGCTGCGGCCTCATCTTGGAAGCCTTTGTGGGGCATCGGGAGGGCAGCTTTGCTCTTCCCGGTAAAAGGGAAGCCGTCAGGGTGTACATGCTCTTGCACCTAGATGGCCAGCGTCAGCAAGGATGCATGCCGGTGGCCACATCCTGGAATCCTTTCCAGGGCATCAAGAGGGTAGCTTTGCTCCTCTTAGTAAAAGGGAAGCCGTCAGGGTGTACATGCTCGTGCACCTAGAAGGCTGGTGTCAGCAAGGATGCATGCCAGCGGCCTCACCATGAAAGCCTTTTCGAGGCATTGAGAGGGCAGCTTTGCTCCTCTCAATAAAAGGGAAGCCGTCGGGGTGCACATGCTCGCGCACCCAGATGATCGGCATCGGCAAGGATGCATGCCAGCGGCCTCATCCCGGAAGCCTTTCTGGGGCATTGAGAGAGAAACTTTGCTTCTCCTGGTAAGATAAGTGGGAAATAGGTAAAACATGACCATGGACATCGTAGCCACCGTGACTGACTTCAGGCTGAAAAGCCAGAGGTTTGGTGGGTCTACCCGTCGGCCTACCGGACATCCGGGTCTGGGACCGAATGTTCACCCGGTGTGCCACCTCCACTTCCGGGTGCAGGGATTTCTGCACCCAGTCCCAACAGACGGGAGAGGTGGACACCTTTGGGGAGACAATCATCTATAAGCGGAGACGACACATCTGATGGTGGCCATGCGTTTTAATGAAAAGGGACAAGGGAAAACTCGACGATGCATTCATAAAACACGTAAGAAAATGCGGGTTCCCATGTAAAAAGACCCGATGAAGGGATCACGATCGAACTGATCTCAACCGTACCAGGTGGATTCACCCAGCAGGGAGGGAGGCTACCGGTACCTTCAGAAGTGTATCTGAAGGAATGCTACCTGGGCATGTCCTCCGACCTTTCACTTTGCGTGGGTAAGGTTCAGTATGGTCGGGGCTTGAAGTAATGAGGCTAAATCATAGGCATGATGGCAGGAAAAGAGGGAGCTTACTTGCAAGGAGTCACCGGTGGTTGTCGAAAGTCCTTGCTTCGATGTGGTGAGAGGGCGTCAGGGCTCCATGTAGCTCTCCTCCGAAATCACGCATTGGCCAAAAGCTCCCTCCTTTGGAATCTCGAGAAAGTGGTCCTTTGAATGGAGCAGAAGGTCCCTTCATATAGGGAATTACCTTCCTTCTTTGGGTTATCCTAGGATGGAAAGTTCGCGTACATCTGGGTTCAATCCTACGATCCGCATGATTGATTGATTGCGAGATTTAAATAATTAAATCTTTCCATATCTTTCGAATAGATTTGAATTGTTTGCCCAGGTGTCTAGCCAGTAGTCATGGTAAGTCGTCCAGTTGCTGGGTAATGGAGATCGGTGTGTGCTAGGGACATAGCTGGTGATTCAGGGGAATAGGCCACGGCGGAAAGCTGAGATTGTGCACCGGCTAAGGACTCGTTGACCATGTTCTTTTCCTGGAAGTCGAATTGAGCTTTGCGGGCGTGTCGACGAGTGTACCTGCATGTTGGTGGAAGAGTTAGGGATCGTCCGTTGGGGCATTTTACCGACGTGTCAGTGGTTGGCCGGCTGGTTTACCTGGCCACCCGATAATTGCCGAACGTGGGCTTCAACGCCAGCAAAGTGGGACTTCACCGAGGGGAGTTTGGGGGAACCGGTTGCCAGGGTGATGTACCGGCATGTCGATGGATGGCCG
Organism: Amphibolis antarctica; assembly: GCA_024699675.1. Taxonomy (NCBI): domain Eukaryota; kingdom Viridiplantae; phylum Streptophyta; class Magnoliopsida; order Alismatales; family Cymodoceaceae; genus Amphibolis; species Amphibolis antarctica. The sequence goes on along the minus strand of JAMKPZ010005357.1, from coordinate 5,112 downwards.
GTTGATTTACTCGGCTGCCCGTTAGATCTTAAGCATGGGGGTCAACAACAACATTTAAATGTAAAAGAAGGTTTACATGTGTACCGTTATTAGATAAGCTTTAGTTACCATCTCATGTTGTCATTCGATAGGTACATCTGTTTACAATAATACCACAACTGTTGTAAATGATATAACATTTCAGATTTCTTAAAAATATGTTATGAAACAATCACAATCTTATAGATTTTGAGCACGATACAACAAAGATGTTCCAAAGGAAATAAAGACATTGCACATGTGTTCAACAGAGGAGAATTTTGAAATAACCCATGGCTAGGTTCGTGGGTAAACTAGTGTACCATTGAACTAGCATGTGGGTAAATAGGAAATATTACATACAGTGTTGCAGAGTATTTGCATAGGGAATTAACTCATGAAACCACACTACAGAAGCAAGCAAAGATAATTGATGAATAAGTTCAGTACTGCAACCTCCTTCGAACAGCTAGATCCTATAATAATAAAGATCATCCCAAGCATAATAGATATGAGTGTCTCCATTGATGAAACAGAAACCCTTGATTTTTCCTACAAAAGGAATGTCAGGAGTTCCCAGATTTTCTAGTTGCAATTCAATGTAAACTCGACTCCATTCCCAATTTTCAATGTCCTGTACTTTCCAAATTTCGAATTTCATATCATCATCCCACCATCTAATTAGACTTAGCGATTGAGGTTCTCCATTGATTCCTCCTAGTATAGCCAACTCAACTAAATCATAGAATGAACTTGACAGTGCTCCCATAGGGCATGGAACAAGTAAAAGCCTCACTGATTCATAATATTGATGGCAATGACATTGATCTCATTAATAAATGTAGGGGTACAGTTTGTTACCAAGTAAATAACTCCTTTGATAATCCCATGGTTTCTGTTGTTTGTTGGTCTTCCTCCAAAATAAACTCTTCTAACAAGTTGCCATTGGTGTTTATCAAAATGATAAATCAACAAGTATTGCCAATCAGTCCACATTTGGGGTTCGTCCCAACAAAATAATTTGTGCATTATCCTTTTATCAATACCCTTAAATGTCAAGACTGCACCTGAGTCATGCATCACAAGTTTATCTCTGTTAGGGTTTGGAAGTATTACTTCTACATTCGTGGGAGGATTCTTAATTCCAATATCAGATCTACTAGAAAATGGCTCTCCATAATATCTGTAAATAATTAGTCCACCATTACAACCTAAAATATTTTCAATTCCTTCCAGTGATGTAGGTTGAATGCTTGACTCAGAATCAATTCCATGGTACAAATATTTTCTTGAGAGTGCATCATACCAAATCACTCCACTGATTTTATTTCTCAATTTGTATACTTGGTGGGAACAAAAGTAATGATCTGAATGAATGCTTTGACACTTTTGCTAACACAACTTAGTTTGCAAATTTCTCTTGCTGACAAATACCTTAATATCTCGCACAAGATGTCTACAGGGATCTCCATCGCTCACTAAAATTCATTAAATCCAATTTACCTAAACATGATGGAAGTTTCCAGCAGGAACCTATAGATACTTGTGTAACATTCACACCAAATTACTTCTATAAAGTTGCAGAAGCTGAAAATACTAAGGTCAAATCTGGGAAGGGTATGAATTACTTGATTATTTGGTAAGGGACTGTTCAGTTGGACCATCTAAGGTTATGAACGATCGTATTTCCAAAAGTATAGTAGAGTCATCTGAGGTGTTAGCCACCCTTAACTCAGAAGAAGATTTTAATGCTCTTGTAATAGACAATGTATCAAAAGAAGAATCAAAACATGTAAGTATAATATTAAGATTTGGTGTCACTTATGAAGGTCCAAAAGAGGATGATAAAGAAGAACAAATTAAAGACAATTTTACAAAGAAAGAGGAAATTAAAGAAAAATCTAGTCTAGAAAACAAGACTGATGTTGAGTTAAAGGATAATACAGAATCTCAAAATAGTAAAGAATCTGAAAACAGTAATGAAATCAAAAAGAAAGATGTTATAAATGAAGAGAAGTTAACAAACAAAAAGCATTTCCATTTCCACATAGGATGAGAAATGTTAAGGATCAAGAAATGGAACAAATTAGTAAAATATTTGAACAAGTTAAAGTCAATATCCCATTATTGGAAATTATTAGACAAGTTCCTTCTTATGCTAAATATCTTAAGACTCTTTGTACCAAGAATAGAAGGAAGAAAATCTTAAAAAAAGCATTTTTAGCTAAAGAGGTAAGCTCCATGTTAATTAATCTTGTACCTGAAAAGTTAAATGATCTAGGAATTCCTATTATTTCCTGCTATATAGGGGATTGTTATTTTAATACAGTGTTAATAGACTTAGGAATTGGAATTAATGTCATGCCTAGTTCTATTTATGAGAAGTTAAAATTGGATAATATCAAACCCACGAGAACAATGATTCAGCTAGTAGATAAATCCATAAGAATACCTTTAGGAAAAGTTGAAAGTATTTTGGTAAGGGTTATGGAGATTTTCTACCCTATTGATTTTACTATAATGGAAATAGAAGCTTCAAGTATAACTCAAGATCAAGCTATAATAATTTTGGGATAACAATGAGAATCTACCAATCATTATTGCTTCTGATTTAACATCAATACAAATAGAAAATCTTTTAAAAGTGTTGAGAAAGCATAAGGGAGCAATATGATGGCAGATGTCAGACATAAAAGGTATAAGTTCAACTATTTGCCAACATAGGATTAATCTAGAATCTGAAATTAAACCTGTTAAGCAACCACAGTGTTGACCCCCATGCTTAAGATTTAGCGGGGGGCCAGGTAAATCAACCGGCCATCCATCGACATGCTGGTACATCACCCCGATAGCCGATTTCCTCAAGCTCCCCAAGGAGAAGTCCCACTTTGCTGGCATTGAAGCCCATGTTCAGCAGCCATCGGGTGGCCAGGTAAACTAGCTGGCCAACCACCGGCACACCAGTAAAATACCTTAGCAGCCGATCCCTAACTCTTTCACCAACATGCAAGTACACTCATCGACATGCCCGCAAAGCTTAGTCTAACTTCTGAGGAAAAGAACATGGTCGTCGGGTCCTCAGCCGTTGCACAATCCCTGCTATCCGCCACGGCCTATTCCCCTAAATCACTAGCTATGTCCCTAGTGCACACTAATCTCCAAAACCCGACAACTGGACGACATACCACGGCTACCGGCTAGACACCTGAGCAAATAATTCAAATCTATTTGAAAGATATGGTAAGATTTAATTACTTAAAATCTCACAATCAATCAATCATGCAGATCACGGGATTGAACCAAGATGTATGCGAAATTTCCATCCCGAGATCACCCAAAGAAGGAAGGTAATTCCCTATATAAAGGGACCTTCTGCTCCATTTCAAAAGACCACTTTTTCAAGATTTCAAAGGAGGGAGCTTTTGGCCGATGCGTGATTTCGAAGGAGAGCTACTCAAAGCCCCGACGCCCTCTCACCGCACCAGAGCAAGGACTTCCAACCACCGCCGGTGACTCCTTGCAAGTAAGCTCCCCTCTTTTCTTGCCATCATGCCTATGATTTAGCCTCGTTACTTCGAGCCCTGATCGTACTGAACCTTCCCCACACAAAGGGAAAGGTCGGAGGACATGCCCAGGTAGCATTCCTTTGGATACGCTTCCGAAGGTACCGACAGCCTCCCTCCTTCATCGGGTTTTTTTACATGGGAACCCATGTTTTCTTACGTGTTTTATGAACGCATCGTCGAGTTTTCCCCTATCCGTTTTCTTTGAAATGCATGGCCACCGTCAAATGTGTCGTCTCCACTTACAGACGACTGTCTCTCCCCAAAGCGGTCCACCTCTCCTATTTGTGGGGACTAGGTGCAGAAATCCCTACACCCAAAAGTGGAGGCGGCACACCAGGTGAACATTCGGTCCCAGACTTGGATGTCCGGTAGGCCGACCGGTAGACCCACCAAACCTCTGGCTTTTTAGCTAGAAGTCAAACGTGGTGGCTACGACGTCCATGGCCACATTTTACCTATTTCCCACTTATCTTACCAAGAGAAGCAAAGTCTCTCTAGATGCCCCAGAAAGGCTTCCGGGATGAGGCCGCTGGCATGCATCCTTGTCGATGTCGACCGTCTGGGTGCACGAGCATGTACACCCCGACGGCTTCCCATTTATTGAGAGGACCAAAGCTGCCCTCTCGATGCCCCGAAAAGGCTTTAAGGGTGAGGCCGCTGGCATGCATCCTTGCTGACGCCAGCCTTCTAGGTGCATGAGCATGTACACCCCGACGGCTTCCCTTTTACTCAGAGGAGCAAAGCTACCCTCCTGATGCCTAGGAAAGGATTCCGGGATGAGGCCGCCAGCATGCATTCTTGCCGACGCTGGCCATCTAGGTGCACGAGCATGTACACCCTAACGGCTTCCCTTTTACCAGGAGGAGCAAAGCTACCCTCCCGATGCCCCAGAAAGGCTTCCAAGATGAGGTTGTCGGCATGCATCCTTTCCGACACTGGCCATCAGGGTGCACAAGCATGTACACCCAGATGGCTTCCTTATTACCGGGAGGAGCAAAGCTACCCTTTTGATGCCCCGGAAAGGCTTCCGGGATGAGGCCACCGGCATGCATCCTTGCTGACGCCGGCCATCTGGGTGCACGAGCATGTACACCCTGATGGCTTCCCTTTTACCAGGAGGAGCAAAGCTACCCTCCCGATGCCCCGGAAAGGCTTCCAAGATGAGGCCGTCAGCGTTCATCCTTGCCGATGCCAGCCATCTTGGTCCATGAGCATGTACACCCAGATAGCTTCCCTTTTACCGGGAGGAGCAAAGCTGTCCTCCCGATGCCCCGGAAAGGCTTTCGGGATGAGGCCGTCGGCATGCATCCTTGCTACGCTAGCCATCTAGGTGCACGAGCATGTACACCCCGATGGCTTCCCTTTTACCGAGAGGAGCAAAGCTACCCTCCCGATGCCCCAGAAAGGCTTTTGTGTTGAGCCTGTTGGCGTGCATCCTTGCTGACACCGGCCATCTGGGTGCACGAGCATGTACACCCCGACGGTTCCCAATTACCGGGAGGAGCAAAGCTGCTCTCCCGATCCCATG
>JAMKPZ010005356.1:0-17554 GCA_024699675.1 Amphibolis antarctica | reverse complement strand
AAAAAAAAAAACCTCTGGGTGCAATTGGAAATGAGTTTTGGTTAAAAAATATTTTCCTGAAAGAAGTTTTAAAAGAACTGCAGATCAAGATGCAAACTACGACGAAATGAAAGGTGCTTTGGAAAGGAGCAAGCTTCCTCGTGGTTATTTTTGCTCACTAGGAAAGATGCACTAAAGCATGTTATTACAAGTTATTATAATTAGACAAAACAAGAATGCTTTAAAACAAAATTTTTATCAATAATGTGAATAAATTACACCATTTAGCAGTCATGCAGCAAAATAACCGAATGGAAGACATTTATAGATTCAGAAAATGTATGCATACACCCATTTTACAAGCAGTCCACAACATTGATCACGGACCAAACACTAAAGTAGGGTTAGTCTCAACCAAAGTTACTACAACAATGTTTTTTCTCAAACTTATAAAGAGAAATAACCAAGGACGAAATCAACCAATTAAATCCCATTGGACCTGTTGTTGTCCTTTTATCTCTTTAGTTGTTTTCTTAACTTTTTGTTGTTCTTTCTCGGAACCTCCTAGGTTGCGATGTTTCCTTTTTATCTTTTGATGCTTTCTGTAGCTTCTTTCCTTCCCTTTTGTACTTATTTTTTGTTGTACTAATTTAATGTCATCAAGCTTGCTTCACCGTTTTCACAAAAAGTCTTTTTAACTTATTGACAACATTAATTTTGCAAAATAACATTTAACTAATAATATGTTTTCATTGATTTTCTTTCTTATGTATAGACATAAATTTCAGTTTCATTGAAATTCCTTAACAAGCACAAATATTGAGAAAGAAGGTCAATAAAAGATAATGTTCAGTGCTATGCAATTCTTGTCGATTACTTTTAGACCTTGCATCCACTTTCCTACCAATTCTCTGTAAAACAAACTTGATGGAAAAAGAATCCTAGCAAAGGGGTAGAGACAGGCCATTTCTTATGGTTCCCATTCCCATATAACACATCCATTCAGTTTCTTGTGATAACCTATTCGCCTTCTTGGCTAAGTACAACACATTTGATGGAGAATCCGAAAACATGGAGCTTGTGGTAACACTCTTGACTCTAGAATAATTGCAAGCAATTTATGGTACCTCTGTAATCCAGACAGTGGCATAACACAAAAAACCCTGCAACTATCTGTATAAATCACACACCTCAGGTTTCATAAAAAAGCTGTACTCCTGAAAAACTCATAACCTGGTGGGATTCTTCAATCAGCTAAGTTCCGATGTCGAAGTTCACAAGTCGCTGGTAGCCAGCCCTAACGAAGTAGAAATTACATGAAGTGGATTCAGAAAATGTATGACAATAATTATCGAACACCAATTCCGATCACTCTCATAAAATCTTCCCTCCCGGAAAAACAATATTTTCTCGAAAGAGAGGAGAGAAACCAAGCCGAATCCCAAAATGCAATCATTAGGAGCAAAAACAAAAGGAAGCCGCAAACGTCGGAAATAGCTATCACCACGTATATCACAGAATGGAGGAGTACGTGTAGTGTAGGTCCTCAATACCTCCGGCAAGGTAGACACCTTCTGATCGGCCGCTGCTCCTATGGTATACGTTCTCTGTGACGTGTGCTCTCGCTCGCTGTCTCCGTCGAACACCAGCACAAAGCTTTGGAGTGGAGGCGGCGGCGAGAGGTCGGGAGAGGAGAAACACATAATGGTTACAATGGGCTTCCAACGGCCCTGCAGTGAAAGAGGCCCATGGACCCAACTTCTGTTTTCGCTGAAAGCTCGGTCCAAACACACGAAGATGCGAGAGTATTCATTCATTAGTTTTTATTGCCGTTTTCGTGAAGCACAGGAGGAATACCTTTTCTGGAATATCATATACACATGTTTTAACTCCATATCATAGATAATAACGTGTGTCTAACTGTCCATCATAATTTGTATGCTAGATTTTTAATTTAGAAGATGAGTCTTGTCGCGTGAGACCATGTTTGCTTTATCCTATATATGACTTAAACATCAGGGGTTAGGGGTTAGCTCTTAAGAAACGGTCTCATATGCATCGTGAATTTATTATCCCTTTCATTACATGATTTTCAAGCATAGTCGTTGAGACAGTCACATTTAGCATTGTTTTATTAGATTGCAATATTTGAATTTTCATGATTAAATTTTTTGAGAAATACATAATTAGATCTTCCAAAATTAACTTCTCAATTATAAAACAAATAATGGAAAAATAATTTAAAAAATAGGCAAACTACAAGTATAACACATCCATATTTTACGTGTAAAAACTTACTAGTATGATGAATAAGAACCACATAATTAATTGATTCACTTTCAAATCTCCATTATAATGATAATAGGTATAAGTCAAGTTTTCTTAAATATTCAACTAAAAGAATCGTACATACTTTATCGATCAAATTAATGATACAAGTAAACATAGATAAAGTGGTAAATTAGATTTTACCCAAAGGATCCACTCGTGTACACATTGAAAATTCGAGAAACGAAAATTTAAGAAAAGAAAAAGAAAAATTAGGATATAGAAAAAAATTTAGGACTATTTGTGTACGTTGTGGAAATTTTAAAAAATTAATTTTAAAATGTTTATAATTTTTTTATATTTTAACATTTCAAATATAATTTTACATTTTCCTTATAACCACAAGTTTAACAATGAATATGCTAGGTTGGCCAAAACACACGAGATCAGAAAATTACGTCGTGTTCTACTAACTATAGGAATTTTTCCCAACCCAACATGTGGAAAATGATGGAAACACTCTATATTTAATTGAAGTGATGAAAACTTTTAAAAAAAAACACCTAAATTTTTTTCAAAATTTTTATTTTCCAAGATTTCTTATATGCACGAACCCATCCAAATTAGTCTTTTTTATTTCAAATTTTTTTTGTTATCACTTCATTGCTCCAAAAAATTGTGAAGCATGGTAAGATTGAAACTTCGTAAGTGTCTGATCTACCAAAAATATTTCAACCTCAATAGACTTTGTTTCATCCCTTAAATGGTTATTTTCCCAATAATACGTATTGTAAAATTAGAATGATAAATTTCTTTTAAAACCTCTTTCAAATTTACCATTACACTATTTTGATATTTGATCAAATATTTTAATACTAAGAGAAACAAATCTATGACCTGTAAAATCTCAACTTTATCTAACTATAAAAATAATGGCTATCTTCTTTTACTTTTTAAAACTAGGGTGTTGTCCTTTCTTTTACGTTCCATATGCCGTAACGGAGTTAAGTGGAAAGATTGCATCAGAGTCCCCATAAAATAAAGAAATAATATAAATAGGTCATCCTCTTGTGAAAAGAAATTTCAACAAAAAATTGATTATAAAAAATAAACTTTTCGAGACAACAGTCGACAAACGAAATATAAGTATAAATGATAGGATTTATCGTTTATATAATTTTAGAATTAGTTTATATTTGATATTCAAATATTATAATCTGTAATGTAATTTAATTGCAATATATTCAAATTGTAATTGATCCAAGATGACCGTAGAGTAAATTTCAATAGTTAAATATCTTAGGATTAGTTGTCATTGAGATTCGTGAACGTAGAAATCATTATTATAAAAGAATCATAAAATTAAGAAAATTTGCAGTTATTAAAAAGGGAAAAAAATATAGAAAATTTAATAAAAAATTTCTGTATTGGCCAGGCATAGACACGATCATGAGTAAATGGTATGCACGCGCTTTGCACCGGCTAATGACAAAAAAGAAAGAAGGATAGAGGAATATGATAGCAATTATTTATAATAAGCTAAGCCTAATCCTTACTGTAGCTATGAGTTTGTTAACTACCTTTCTGTAGTTCTAGTTTTTGCAAAAATACTCCATAAAATTTAATACAATGCACCGAAAATGGAAAAGCTCCGGCTACACCGCAAACTCGAATCTTGGAGTACATAATTCGATCCATCTCTTGCTATTTAGAAAAGCAGCTGCTGCTGCTTCTTCAATTGTTCTCAAAATGTCCACAAATCTGCGAAACGTTGGCCTCTTTTTCATTATGCATCGTAGAAGAACTGAGCTTAGGTCGTATACCTCCGGAAAGAGCCGATTTGTGGTCGAAATCATCGCCATAGATGTGGAATGGGTGATTCGGCACGGCGGGAGGTGCTCCACGAACAGGGACACCGCTAAACGATGCAAATCGCCGGGAAGGCTTGCTTCTGATAGAGCTGTTTGACCCACCAAAGGTTGGATGCTTGAAGGACTCTGGTCTTACACCAACCTTCTTGTCATCCCTATCTCCAACCTTGTGATCTTCATCTCAAACGCTGACCTATTAATGTGGTCTTTATTCAATGTGGCCTATGAAAAATTCTTAAGCAGTTCAAGGAAATTTTATCTCAAATAATTCACCCGTTCGACTTATAAACTCAATGTACGTTAACCTATTATTTCTGCAGGAAAATGAAAATATTGAAGTGAGTGTGGAAGACCCTGTACGTGTTAAAAATTTTATCTGATATATGGTTAAAAATAAAGATTGAATATTAAGGAGAAGATCTGGCTTTGGATGGAGTAGTTTTTTTCAATTTTGAAAGTAAAAAAAAGTTAAAGTTAAAATTAGTTTCATAAATAAAATTAAGATTATATAGTAATTTAAATAATAAAAGTTTACACGTTAAAATTTATACAATAATAATAATATTGAAAGTAATTTTAAAATTTAAAAAAAATTACTAGTAAACGTTACGTCATGAGTGCGAAGAAATTGCAACTCCATGAATGCGCGTGAATTCTTAAATTGCAACTCCATGTGGGCGTGTCCCTTTACTTGAATTTTGAAATTTGATTGAGTTAAGGTGAATGTGTAGGAAAAAAAAGATAATTTAATTCACAATCCCGTGTGATTGATAAAATTAATGATAAATCTTACATTTAATTCAAAAAATACTATCTTATAATAGTGACACTACAGGTATAATTATAAGACATTTTTCCTTATCTCATTTATTTACGGTCTCAAAATAATCATTGATATATGCTAATAATTTAGGTAGTGTAAAGAATTTACACCACGAGAATGGTCTTCAATTTAAACTTTAAATTCAACCAAGAAGAAGATACATTGAAAGAAAGAATTGTTTTTTTTTCTATAAACACTTGTAGGTGTTTAAAGTTTTTTACTTTATAAAAAATTCACAAGTGTAAGGTCCAGCTCATTTATTACATGTATATATATAAATATGATACCGCAAGAGTATTTCTGTCAACAGAAATATATGAGATTTATAAAAAAAAAAAATCGATGACAGTTATGTGATTCAACCTTTGACAAAAAGACAACGGCATAGTTGGCGGTTAACAAACGTTTGTGTAGAACTCCTCCTTTTTTCTTTTTTCTTTCTAAATGCTTCTCGATTGTGCGATGTGTTTCGCTGATCTCTCCGCAAACATCAAGCAATTGACTGAAATATATCATTTTTTTGGTGTGAATTATTTGAATGATTGAACGTTGGTGTGGAACGATAATTGCCAGTGTGTCATCAATACTGTTTCAAATCTATGACTTTTGTTTGAGATTTTTTTTGTACTTCGAAAATTAAAAAGTTAAAGTTAAAGTTAATTAATCACATAAATAAAAATTTATATATTAAAATTTATATAATAATAATGATATTAAAAATAATCTTAAAACGTCGGTCAGATGCTATGAATCAACTGACCGATGCAACGAAGAAAGAAAAAGCTGACAATCGGAGGTTCGCTGCAGTGGGACCTTTGGACAAAGAGACTGGAATCTTTCGATCGCACGTCCACTGCCTTTTGGGTTCGCGTGCAATGCTTCGTTCGTTCATGAAATTATTTTACGTTGCATACTTTTTTGCGTATTATTATTAATAAAAATATTTTTAGTGATATTATTAAAGTTATTTTTAGTAATATTTTAATTTAATAATTAGAATAAATCTAGATCGTCGTTCATTCAATAATCTTCATTTGTTGCATAATTGTTCATTCATAGTTACTTTTCTAGTGATATTAGATTAAATTTTTCAATAACTTATCTAACCAACATATATAATAAGAGAAAAAGATAAAAAATAATTATCACTTCTCTTGTAAAAAATGTTGTTTCTCTTATACATAACCCTTAACTATATATATATTGGTGCTGGATTATGGTTAAAACATTATCGGAATTCTAATTCCATCATTCAGATTCCAATTACTCCAACTAGATTGTACCATCGATTGCACCATTTGGGGATTGCTTCATTGAATTCTCATTGTACCAATTGGATTGCTCCACCGGATTCCCATTGCATCACTACTAGATTCCAATCCTAGAAGTCATCTCCATGTGGAGAAACACCCAACAAATTCTGCCTCTCAAGAACACTGCAATTCTTGTCGTCCAACTTGTATTCTTAAATTCACACCTATGAAATATTATGTTTAACGATTTTAGCAACATCTTTCCTTCTATCTTTATTGACTAAGAAGCCATAGATATTCTTATTACGATTCTCGTAATACACCATTGCCTTCTTGAATTCCTCTTTTATTATTTTTTGAATCACTCTTTGATCTCCTTCTACCATATATATATATATATATATATAAAATGAGTTAAAGTTGAGTATCATTAGAAAAGTAATTTTAGTGATATCACTAAAGAACTAACACTCTTATTATTATTACATAAATTTTTATCGTATAATTTATTGTAAAGTTTAATTTTATTTATTTTACTACTTTTAGATCTAACATTTTTTATAGTAAATGAAGTTAAAAATAAATAAAAAACTTATATTAATAAGGTTTCAAATTTAAGATTATAAATTTTAATAAAAAAAAATTTAACTACAAAAATATCATTTTAACGAATAAATTTTTTTCTGAAGTTAGTAAGTGAGTTTTGACGTTACGATTCGAGCGTTATCAAGAAATATGATGCTTAAAGAAGTTGATAATTCATTGGACTCGCATGTTGCAAGCGCATTTCTTGTTCTCCTCTCCATTCTTTTCCAAAACGAGCATCACGATTCTGTACATGATCACGGACATCAACTTTTTTGCTCTGTAGTCAGTTTCTCGGGTCTTTTTTATATGTTTGCCTATAAATATAGGATCTTAGTAGCACATCAGTACAATAATTGCACAGAATTATTCCACCGGATGAAATGTTGCCACGTCGGCTGGTCTTGAGTTGAAATATTGATTTTTAATATGTGCTTGGATCTTGATTTCCACGTAATTTCAGAATCGTTCGATTAAAGTGCAGGAAGATAGGAATCCTGCATACCGCACGTCACGCAATTTGTAATTCAATATTTAAATTAGACGGTGAAGCATATAAATTCGGTGAGTGTTTTTTTTTTACTTTCTTAATTTTTTATTTTCGTTTCTATTTTATTTTTTTATTTTTATTTTTATTCTGGTTTTTCAACTTTCAAATAGGTCTTAAGCAAATCCACGATTACTTCGAGATAATTTAAGCAGGTTTTGCAGATTAGATGTTTGCTTTCTTCTTTCGGGACGGAAAGCAAAGCCGGGCCTGATCCACAACCGCGACCTGTCATGATTGAAGCGTTTTTTTTTATCGAATATCCTCCAGCTCTGACGTCTCATGATCGAGGTCTCACTTATCCACTCCGTCGGGCACCGCCGCCCCTCGGCGATCCCCATGCCCATGGTCCACCCAATTGCCGGGCTCCGAAAGCTACCTCTCGCCGGCAATGGAACCGACCTAGCACGACCGACGGACCAAGACGAGCAGGCAACCCCAACCTTCGAGAGTCGGGTCGTCGACGTTCGTTGAGATTCTCTCGTGCGTAGTCGGGAACGTGCGCGATCGGGACTGGCCCACCGGCAGTCGCATTCGCCAATACCGATGTCCATGGAAACCACCGTATCATCCTTCTTTTTTTGCTTATTGCCGTGTTTTAAGTGGTTGGGACGAGCAATCATCTTGTTTCGTCTCGTCTTCTCCTTACTCTTGTGCCTTCTTCTTCTTCTTCTTCTGCCGAGTGGAGATGGAGAGGTACGAGATGATCAAGGATATTGGGTCGGGGAATTTCGGGGTGGCCAAGTTGATACGAGACAAGTGGACCAGGGAGCTGCTTGCCGTAAAGTTCATAGAGAGAGGGCCCAAGGTGCACAACTGCTCCCTATCAAGCGGTCGGGTGGTTCGTGTATTTGGTTGTCTGGTTGATTTGTATCTGTTTCTTTTGATGGGCAGATTGACGAGAATGTGCAGAGGGAGATCATGAATCACAGGTCACTGAAGCATCCAAACATAGTCAGATTCAAGGAGGTAATTTCTTATGCCGCCTCTACTCACTTGCGTCTTAACCGTTGTCTTTCCTCATTATGGATTCTACCACATGCTGTTCTTCTGTTTTTGTCTTTCTCTTGTTACCATCCATCCATCCATCGACTTGCCTTTTGTGGAAATTGAATAAATCAAGGTGTAGATAAACAATACATATCTCCCACTCTGCTCAATCGGTCATGCAGCAGTCTGTTGATACAATACTTATCTTCCACCACTGGAGACATGCACAACTATGGTTTATATGGAAGGGTTGTTGGAAAATCTAATGATTTCCCAATGGTCCGGTTATATTCATTGATGTGATGGCATTGATAATGTTCAATTTTTTAATGGATCAGTGTATCTATATATATCCTTAATCTTAGCAGTCAAATGTTGAATTTGGATGCTAGTTTCTTTCATTATTGTAAGTAAGGAATTACATTGCCATACGCTGTAATTTATGAATGTTGCAACAATTTTATTTCTTAGACCTTTTTAACAACCCAAACAGAAACTTCTTAGACATTGGTCTTGGTTTTATGCTTAACTGATTAATGCAAATACACTAGTACGCAAATTTCTGTCATAATGTTCTTTACGGAATCTACATTTTTAAATGTGTGCCAAAATTGGGGATACATTCTCTATGCCCAAAACTCTTTTGTTATTGATATTATATCTGTCTATTTGCATAAATGATGTAAAGGCATTGCCCTTGCATTCAATTTGATCTCTGAATTTGTTTTTTAGAACTAAAAACAGCAGATACATTCTCTATGCCGACAACTTTTTTGTTGTTGATATTATATCTGTCTATTTGCATAAATGATGTAAAGGCATTGCCCTTGCTCTCAATTTGATCTCTGAATATTTTTTTAGAACTAAAAACAGCCAAAATGTTATAAAGAATAACATTCATCTTATATCTTTTTAGATTATTTTTCAATGCAAATCGCTTTTTTGATAAAGTTTCATAATTGTTTGTATTTTTCAATTTGTCACAGCAGATAGAAAAGTGTTCATTGACCTAGATATTTATCTGCAGCCTGTATTTGTCAAAACATAACCGATCTTATATTGCCTGCAGTTATTATTAACTCCCACCCATCTAGCCATGGTTATGGAATATGCAGCTGGAGGCGAGCTTTTTGGGAGAATATGTAGTGCTGGGAGATTTGGTGAAAATGAGGTAGAAATCCAAATTTCTTTAATTCCTTTTCCTTTATTCTCTTGTTTTCACACATCTTGCTGGTGGTAACCTGATGTTTGAAACAGGCAAGATTTTTCTTTCAGCAGCTGATATCTGGAGTCAGTTACTGTCATACAAAGGTATATTCTTCATGATTATCTGATGTTACAAAAGTCTATATTAAGTAAGCTGCATTTCAATGTTTTCTATAAAACACGTTGATCGTATTGCTCAAAATCTTTATACATGCAGCAAGTATGTCACAGAGACCTCAAGTTGGAAAATACTCTCTTGGATGGGAGTGTAGCACCTCGACTTAAGATCTGTGATTTTGGATACTCCAAGGTAATGATGCGGTGAATATTTTTTCTTTTTTTCCTCATGAACTCTTTATGATTCATAATTTTTGGAATTGCAGTCGTCAGTGTTGCACTCACAGCCTAAGACTACTGTGGGCACACCAGCTTACATTGCTCCAGAGATCTTATCCAGAAGGCAATATGATGGAAAGGTCAATGCAACTAGCTTTCATTTACCTAGGACTACATTTTTTAACTTAAAATCAGTTTTCCTCAAAATTTCAGATTGCAGATGTTTGGTCCTGTGGAGTAACATTATATGTTATGCTCGTTGGTTCATATCCCTTTCAAGACCCAGATGAACCAAGAAATTTCATAAAGACCGTAGGGGTGAGTGTACAAACCGAAACTCTGTAGGTAATAGAAATCTTTAAATGGATCTTCAGCACTGTTTAATGTGATTTTTCTTTATGTATGCTCCTTACACATCTCTGATGTATATTCTTGAATGTGAAATTCGTAGGTAATGCATCATTCTCAACTTCTATTTACCTGAAGTTGCAATAAAAAAAATTTGCAAGATATGCTTTTTTGCTTCCATTGTACAGTGTTTTCATTGGAAGATATGTTTATTTCTTCTGCAGAGAATACTTGGTGTCCAGTACTCTATACCAAACTATGTGCGTTTGTCAATGGAATGTAGGCATCTGCTATCTCGAATATTCGTTGCCAATCCTGAAAAGGTAAACCATTCTCTTGCCATGAGCAAATCATCACCTAGGAAATCACTCTTCAAAAACACAACTACAGTGTGTCATAGGCAGGCAGTCCAAGAAGTCAGATTTTGTAGAATCATTCCTATTACTGTATTGACTTATGAATATTTTTCCATCGCAGAGGATTACACTGAAGGAGCTGAAATCTCATCCATGGTTTTTGAAGAACCTTCCAATAGATTTAGCAGGTGATGATCACGACGCCTTTCTGAGCAATGATGTCAGCGACAGCTCCCAGAGCATTGAAGAAATAACATCCATCATTCAGGAAGCCAGAAAACCTTGTGAGATGCCAAAACCACAGACAGGACGGTTTGTTGCATGTAGCATGGAGCTTGATGATATTGATTCTGATGCAGACTTGGACGACAACGAGGCTAGTGGTGATTTTGTTTGTGCAATGTAAATAAGATAAGTTGGCTAACATCATGTGGTGAGGGTAAGATAATGCTGTTGTAATGATTTTGCATACCATGATGTTTGCGTGAAATCAGATTTCTTGTGGTTTTGCAACTCTTTTAGTTGTACTTCACTGCAAAATAATAGTTGCAAGTTTTTGTGACGTATGGTAATAATATCAGGAATGACATGTTTTTGGCTCTCCTTTGCTAGGGATACAACAACCCTGGCATGTAGATTAGTTTGGTTCAAATTATAGAATAGTCGATGGTTGGCTTATTAATTACAGATAGAATGCCAAACAAACAGTTTTGACATGATTGATTTTGTCCATAATTTAAAAATTCATTTTTTTATGGATTTTGATTGAAATTGTGGTATAGATTTTGGAATTTAGCATTGATAATTTTAGAATGGAAATTTCTATGGTATCTATGATATCTTTCACTGATAAATAACTATCTTTGATTTTAAATTTAATCTTATCAATCACGTATTTGAATGAATGATAAAGTTTCAAGGCTTTTGACATCTAATAAAATTGTACTGTACCTTGAAGGCATATTCCTTGCAATTTGGATTAAGCAGATCTCATGCCACATTATGAATAATGGTACATTATATTCCATCATAATCTACATTTTTCCAATCAATTCGTATGATCTATGTTTTTTATAATACATGCCAAACACATTCATAGAGTATTTGCTGTACTAACCGCAAATTTTCCAGCATTTGAAGTGAGAAGGGAGTTGCTCACCATTTGTGTGTATCTGTAAAATGCAACGAATATATATGACAAAACAAACATACATAAATGATCTACTGCAGGATGTTTTTCTCATACTTGCTAATTATTTTGTAACTTTTTTTTTCATTTTGGTAAAAATAATATAGATTCCTACACTAAGTTTATGCTTTTGAAAATAATAAGAAATAATGTGAAATTATAAAAAATAATAAGTCAAAATTTTAAATATTTTTTATCATTTACCATTATTTCTAAAAGTACAAACTCTCCTTTAAACTTCAAATTACATAATAACCACAACAATTTAAACGCAACAATATTACTGTAAACTTTCAATCTCATCTACCTTAATTTCCTACCAAATAGTATCATCCATTTTGTACTTCCGGTACTCATTACTACAACGTCCACACAGGCTACCATGGCAACACCCCCTTCTTCCAAGCAGATCTGTGTTCAATGGACCATTCCAAGTATAGAAGCAGTCGATTTTAAGTTAGCTGCTACTTTTCTATTAGGTAAGCTTTTCTTTGCTATTACCTTTTTTTTTTACTACTTATGGGATTGCTTGCCTCTCTCTTGAACCTCTGTGAAGTCTCTTTCTCATTATTTTCGTTAGTTATCCTACAATGAATTACATTTTTAATGAAACTCTTTATAAGGCTTTGGAATTGTCCAAGATATGCCCTACGATAATTTTAAGGTACGTTGTGATACAATGATGCAAAAACACATAAAAAAGTCCTTGATGCCACGTTGATGGGATCCAGCATCCCTTTGGTACAAATTCGATTTTGGATAGCCTTTTCCTTAACCTAAGCTAGTGAGGAAGCCATTAAGATCCATGAATAGAAAGAGAAACAAAAAGGGAAGAAGAGATTTACCGAAGAAGAAAGGAACGGCGATGAGACAACCTTCATTCTATATCATTTAAATTTCTTGTATATTTATTTATAGAATTTCCGCATTATACAATTAAAATATTCTAACTTAATTAGTTTTTTTTATGAAAAATGATAGAAAAACTTTTTTGGTGTAGAAATATAAATTAATCACGACTTGAGGTACACTTGGTAATGAAATGTTCTAATTCCAACATGGTAAAGAGTTAGCAGTTGAAATGTACAATAAATTATAAAATAAAAATTTATAATAAAGATTTAAATAATTACGATGATACGTACAATTAAAATTAAAATTAAAAAATCGTTATCAAATATAAACACAGACTTCTTTTGATAATCTTTCAAGGTATTCTTTGATGCCTGCAACAAGATACATCAACTTTTGCCATTTTTTCAAAAGATACTTCCGATTGCGTTGACTTAAATTATACCCGACGGTTAAGATCACACCCTTTTTTTTTAAAACAAGATACGGTTAAGAACACACTAGCTTCTTATCATCTAACGATGCCCCCATATTAAAACCTATCCTGGCCGACGTGGAGTGCACGACCGTTGTCCATCATTGCCGCTAACCGCCAATCTTGTGGCGCTCACCTCTTCGAATCTATGGGCAAACAATCATAAAGCCTAATCCCATCACAGAATACAAGCGTCAAAATGAAACCCACTCACATATTACAGAAATTTCACAGAATGATAACCCAGTTTTTCTCCAAAATATGAAAAGTAAAACAGTGAACAAAATAAAGGTGACATATGAATGAATCCAATGGTAACCAATCCTGATAAATTTCTAGTACAGCGCATCTTCTTCTTGGGGATCTCCTGCGCTGGCCCAGGGATCACAACCATCTTCCCTGTCAGTGTTGATGCATCACCGTTTGCTTGTTCAACCGAGGCCAAGTTCTTGTTTGTAATGTTAAAGATCTCCGTACGGGTAGTTAAGAAAGCAGGCTCTACATTTGTGGAACCAAGAGCCGAAGTCTCCAAAAAGAGCAATCCTTCCTTCCTTGCAAATTCTTTGGCATCCTCCTTTGAAACAGCCCTTTGATCCTCAATATCAGTCTTGTTACCTATTAGCATCATAACAAGGTTCTTGTCGGCATGATTACGTAACTCCTCCAACCACTGTGCCATGTGATCAAACCTCTGCCGCTTGGTAATATCGTAAATTAGCATGACCCCAAGAGCACCTCGAGGGTAGTATGCACTTGTGACAGCTCTGTACCTACATCAAATTACAAAGCAAATTGGTTGAGCATGAATAACCCATCAATCTGTTTCTCCTAAGCTGGATTTTTTTATTGATTTGGAATCGGTAGAATGAAGCAATATTTGTTCTTTCCAGTGGTTGTAATATCTAATAGCCAGATGTTCAACCACCAGAAGGGTTCCAAGATTTTCATTGGGATTTAGATAGTAATGATGTCTGCAAGAAGCAACAATGGTAGATTCGACGTTACCTTCACTGTAATTGTTGTTGGCAGTAAACATGGTTGGAGAAATTTACCTTCCTCTGGAAGAAACAAGGAATGGTGAGTCAAAGGAAAACCACTTCTTTATTTTGCCAGCAGCAGCAGCATCATGGTGGCAAAGATCGCAGCCAACAGCATCACCTCCATCTTCTTTTCCTCGTGCAAAAAACAGTTCCAGCATCATCTTCTCCTCGGGCATTGTTCCCCATGCAGGAATCCCTAGCGTCGCACCCATGCAAGAGTGCCTATAGTAGTGTCACCTTGTTTGTCATCGTCTTGCACAAAGCCCTAACCTCACATGGCATGCACAAGTGCATGGAAAAGGTCAAAACAAGCGTCGACAAACCTGCAGCAAAGATCTTCAGTGGAGATTAGTGGTGTGCTACTTGGATACCATCTTGAAGTGTATCGGATACAAAGGGGAGGAAGGATGAAAGGAAAAAGCTACTCATTAGGATACAAAGGCTTGTTCTTATACCAAATATGGATAGTCCCTGATGGTCCAGATAAGATGATGAATAACAGGATAAAAGGAGACTTAATACTCAATGTGCAAAATCTACGTTCAACCAACCCTCTAAATACAAAACGTGAAAGGAAATACATGAACCTACCAAGGAAAAATTATAATATTCGAATGCAAGTATTACTTCTAAACTGAACGCAGGATAATCACATTTTGCACTGATACACCGGATATCAACAGAGACCTAACAAATAGTGTCAGAAACACAATTATTGAAAAATGATTGTCCTATAAAGAAGTCAAATTAGTCAACGGACAAATCATGGACCTACTAATCAAGAACAATAGTTCCATATTATATATATTCCAACCAACAAAAGGCATGCCTACCCGAGGCAGTTGCTGAAATACCTACAGTTAAGTGTCAAAGAATTCAGAGTTTGTTAACTGATAGTCACAATGATGAAATCCCTTTAAATCATATTGATAAAGTCAGTCATATCAAATTGTGTAGCCCTTTTTACACAGCATCAGATTGATCAATTTAAGTTTTCAATACATTCAAGTTGCACAATCATTGCTCTGCAGTTGATCATTTCACAGATTTCCTTGACTATAAAATATTCGTACCATCTTTATCTCATAGACCATGAATCATCAGTTTGTCCATCTTTGTCAGTTTCCCTTGTTTTGATTATTTCATTGCATAAAAATTGTGGTATGATATTTTTCTATTATGGTACATAAAATGTTTGGAACAGTAAGTAGTGAACTGGTATGATTTTCTTTAGAGTGGCTAGTAGTAAACTGGTACGATGACCTGCCCTAAATTAAAATAAGATCATATGATCACCACATCTTGAAGACGTAAACCATGTATCAATTCCTTTTGTTTCTTAGTGCTAGCATATTAATTGTTTTCTTCAAATCTAGAGAGAATTAATGAAAAAAGACACTGTTTTTTGCTTGCCTGGTGACAAAAGAGAATTACAAATATCTGGATTTGTTTCTCTAAAGAACAGCTCTTCTCCATCACGTGTAGGAATAGGAACAGGGCAAGCCTAAAATTCACTTGATGAAAGTTCACATAGAACTGAACTTGTACTGAAATACTGAATGGTGAACCCCAGCGGCTTAAGAATACAGGAAGGTTCCCAGTGACTTTCGTAGGGAACAACTTTCTCTAGTTCCAACTAATCCGACAGAACTACCAATTTCTTTTCTCCAGAAATCTCCAGATACACCTGCATGCGGTAGCTTCCGCTACTCACCTTTGCACCCAACCGTGGACGACCCCGGATTCCCAGAAGCAATTGCCACTTGCAACATAAAAGGCTTAAGATTTTTTTACGATAATGGTAATGATTTCGACTTTTTGTCAAATAAATGCATGCAAATTCATCATGTACCCAATGCGCACTCAAGTACAAGCCATCAACTCACACTCATACACATGTGCATAAGTAAAAAGCATGCATCACAATAATTAACCATATTTCAAAAATTGCAGTAACCACATGATAATCAACATAATTAACATAATAAAACTATTTCCAAGATTATTAGTAGGAAACTTATCTGAAATGGGTTGGAAATGCCTAAATCCCAAAAATTCCCCAAAATCTGCCTCTAAACACCTTATAGCAAAGGTGGAAGCTCGTCTTCCACACCGGGTGTCTAAACGGAAACTCAACTCGTACAACACTTCTTGCTCGAAAGCTACCGGCGGAAGTTTCGCCACTTCCACGCACGAACATGCCCAAAAAGGGCACCAACAGTCAATATCCCTTTCTCTCTCTCTCTCTCTCTCTCCGGACGGAGGAGGAAGGCTCACCGCAATGCCGCACAAACTCTCAAAACCCCGTCATGCGATAACGCGTTCTCCACTCCGGCAAGAATCCTGAACCTCCGTCCCACGCGCGTCAGCTCCCTTGCTCTCCACTCCGGCAAGGATGGGTGCAGGAGCTTGTGCCGAGAGGAGAGGAGTGAGGAGGGGACCGGTTGAGAACGGTAAAGTGGGAGAGAGAGAGAATGAATGGGAGAGTAATATATATCAAAATACACTTGGTACATTATCAGAGTATATTTTTTTAGTAATGATACTTTTTATCAATAATTCAAATTTAATTTGAATATATATATATATATATATATATATAAAGGTGGATACTATATTCAGTTTGATTGAGAATTTGATATTTGACGGTTAGACAACAAAGGGGGTAAGTGAAGGTGAGGATAAAGGTAAAGGTGATGACGTGAATTAACTGTTAGCTTGCAGTAAATGATTTCTTCCATTTTTGTTTGACAATGAATTGACATTACTTGCCTACTCGCATTGTTACTATTGCTTATGTTCGTGTTTGCTTATTCATTTACTTGTGTCTACTTGTGTATCATTTAATCAAGATTAAATGACTTAAGTAAAAAAATTTTACTTCTATAAACATCTACAAAATCAATGCTCTCGTGTACAAATGAAAGAGTAAGTAGAATGTTAATTCTCTATTGACGAAAATTGATTTTTTTAATTATTTTTAAATTTTTATCTTTAAAAAAATCTACAATATATAAATCTACAATTAAACATCTATAATTAGACATCATTAAGAAAAATAAATATAAAAATAATTTTATTTAATCTAAAGAATTAGATATCGATAAAATTAATTTTCTATGAAGTATTTTTAAATACATAAAATTATAAGGTAAGATATTAAATAAGATAAAAAAAACAAACATACTTTACAAAAGTAGTTATTTGTTGAGAATATTCGATACAGAAAACATCATAGCAACCCAACTGACAAACCATTCTTCACCATTTCCGCGTATCATATATACCAACCACACGGAACGAAACCTAAATTCCCTACTCAACGTTAATTTGGACAACATCCTTGCGCTCCTCCGCCTTGACCTTGGGGACAAACACCTTCAGCAAGCCATTCTTCATCTCAGCCCTGATCTGATTGCTCATGTACACCTTGGCG
>JAMKPZ010005355.1:0-14584 GCA_024699675.1 Amphibolis antarctica | reverse complement strand
GGTATCATTCCTTCGGATACGCTTCCGAAGGTACCGGCAGCCTCCCTCCCGGCTGGGTGAATCCACTCAGTATGGTCAAGATCAGTTCGGTCGCAACCCTTTTATTGGGTCATTTTGCATGGAAACTCGCATTTGCTTACGTGCTGTACGAATGTGTCGTTGAGTTTTCCTGTCCTTTCCTTTTGAAATGAGTAGCCATCGTTAGAGGCACCATATCTGCTTAGAGACGGTCGTCTCCTGAAAGGTGTCCACCTCTCCTTTCTCTCGAGACTAGGTGTAGAAATCTCTACACTCGGAGGTTGAGGCAGAAGATCAGGTGAACATCCGGTCTCAAACTCGAATGCCCGGTAGGCCGATGAATAAACCCATCAAACTCTTGACTAAAAAGCCAGAAGTCCGTTGCGGGAGCTATGACGTCTATATTCACGTTTTCATCTATTTTTCACTACCTTTTACCGGGAAAGGCAAAGCTGTCCTCTCGATGCCCTGGAAAGGTTTTCGGGATGAGGCCGCCGGCATATATCCTTGCCGGTACCGGCCGTTCGAGTGTATGAGTATATACACCCCAATGGTTCCCTTTTATTAGGAGAGGCAAAGCTGTCCTCCCGATGCCTCGGAAAGGCTTCTGGGATGAGGCCACTGGCATACATCATTGTATGTACCGTCCGTTTGGGTGTATGAGTATATACACCCCGACAGTTCCCTTTTACTGGGAGAGGCAAAGCTATCCTCTCGATGCCTCGAAAAGGCTTCTAGGATGAGGCCGCCGGCATACATCCTTGCCAGCACCGGCCGTCCGGGTGTATGAGTATATACGCCCCGATGGTTCCCTTTTACCAAGAGAGGCAAAGCTGTCCTCCCGATGCCCTGGAAAGGCTTTTGGGATGAGGTTGCTAGCATACATCCTTGCCGGCACCGGCCGTCTAGGTGTATGAGTATATACACCCCGACGTTTCCCTTTTACCAATTTTTGGCGACTCTGCTAGGGAGACTCGTTGCGCTTTTATCGATTAAGTGACTCAAACTCTCATTCGTATGACTCTTTTAGAGTCAGTCTTTTATTTTCTACTAGGATTTTCAGTGTACTTATTGCATTTGCTAGGCGAAGCCGCTTTCAAATGCATTGAACCAAATCACCCTTCTTTGGTATCCCTATAGATCCTCTGTGCAGATTGTCCTCGCAGATCTCTATAGCTCGCAAGTTCTAGACCCCACTGGCTCCCCCTATCCAGACCTGCTCACAAGCAAGACTAATGGCCACCGATTCTGCCGCAGCATCTAGATCTTCCCCTTCTGTCACCACAGCAGCCTCTATGCCATTGTCCATGGCCTTCGGCCCACCACCGCCTGTCGTCACCAGGACGAACTTCACCCAGCCTATCGTCATACCTGCTGGAGCCACGGATCATCCCAGGGCACCAGACCTGTCTATGGCCGTGGCATTCGACAATGTCAAGTCGCATCCTGCACTGCCCGCTTCTACTGCTGCTAGAACTGAAGGTGATAGGCTAGTTCCCGTGCGGAACACCGGCCCATCCTACCAGCCACCCTCAAACACTGACGGCATAGAAGGGGCCGACACCTTCTAGCCGCCCCGGTTGGGACATTTTGAGTAGACTCTCCTGGCTCACCAGTTGGTGTGCTACCAACAGCAAGGGATTAGTTTGGTGATCCCACCTAGGCCAACCATCTGTGTCCCGGAGAGGCCACATGCCGAAGAATATGATGTCATCACCACTCTTGTCGTGGGTCAATTCTTCCAGCTGCCACTACAGCCGGTAACCGCCACTATTGCCACCCCGATGCCGAACCTGCAAGGGCAACTACTACAGAGGACAGCTGAATTGGAGGCATCCTTCCGGAACATGAAGTCCGGCCCTCTAGAACCCTCCTATTCCTTCCAAAACCTCTGTTTCCATCTAGAGGCAATGCTCCCTCCTGAGTTCATGATGCCTGAACTAGTTAAGTACAACGGGCTCAGCGAACCCAGCGCACACCTTCGAGCCTATTGCGGAGACATGGAGCACTGCAACACGAGGAGAAGCTCCTCATACAGCTATTCCAGAAATCTCTCCAAGGACCTGCACTATTAAGGTACATGTCCTTGGGCTTGATGAAAATCTACACCTAGGAGCAGTTGGCGTACATGTTCCAGGAATAGTACGCATACAAGTTGGACCTGGCGCCCAAGTTGGAAGACCTCCGTGGCCTTCGCCAATGTGAGAACGAGCCGTTCAATGGGTACGTTGGCAGATGGAGGGCCCAGGCATCACAAATCTAGGATAAACCGGCTGAGGAAGACTCGTTGGACATGATTGTACAGGGCACTCAGCCATCGCTGGCAGTGCTCCTATGCATTTAGTCATACACCACTTTCTCCCAGCTGATCAAGGCCGGCAGCCACCTAGAAGGGTTCCTAAAAACTGGAAGATTTTCGGCCCTTCCTTTTGGGGCCAACACTGGAGGGAATATCCATCCCAGGCCGCTGGTTACAGGTGACGGCACACGCAACAATCGTGGCTTCCGAAGGAAAGACAACGCGCTGCCGTCTCACATGATAGTCGTGGCAGTCGCGCCCCAGCCATATCAGCCGCAATAGGTGTACGCCCCGGCCCAAGAGTATCATCCACCAGCTATCACCCCGGATCAACAACCGGTCTACACCACCTGAGTGGCCCCAAATCAGCAACCATGGAGGACAAGGGCTCCACCACCGGCCACCGCACCCGAGCAAGCAACACCGTTAGTATCCTCTTGGCAAAGGAACCAGGGGCAAAATGGGGGTTAAACAGGCGCTAACCAACAGCGCCCCATCTAGCAGCAACCGTGGCTACCACGCCAGCCACCCCCGCAGCCACAACAGCCACGTGTAACAGAGTATATGCCACTCTCAGAACCACTACGCCAGGTGTTTCGCAGGGCCCAGATGCTACTCACGCTCCCTCTTGTCAGACCACCCCTGGCTGTTCTTCCCGCGTGGTACAACTCACAGTAGTACTACGAGTATCACAGATCTATTGGCCATGCAATTGACCATTGCCGGATGCTGAGACAGGCTATCCAACGTCTCATCAACTTGCGAACCATCGAGCTTCAACAGCCTCCCATATCTCCCAAGCTGAGCCAGTAGACTTTCTTGAATCATACGGGAAACTCCCAAGTGAACACTGTCTTCTTGGGTGCCTGAAGATGGAATCTGCTTGAGGGGTTCTGACATATGGGACAAAAAGATCCCTCCCTTCGACACGACCGCTGGAAGCCAGAATCCCCAGGCTGAACCCAGTCAACCTCATCCATCCGACCGACCACCCACCAACACTCGATGAGGTCTAGCCATATTACCAGCAACTCTAGTCCTCCATCCTCGTAGTCCACAACCATCGGAGGAGGAGGAAGTCTTCATGACTTGCACCGCAATAGGCACCACCCCCACCTTCAGAAAAACTCTTTGTTCAGGTGGCGCCTACGGCTGTCGCGTCAGTGGTAGCGGCTGCCGGGACAACCATCTCGGCCCAACCCAAGGTGATTCTCTACTCACCAGCCGCCCCAGTCAAAGTGGCCATCCCTGTAGTGCCTCCAATCCCCAAGGTCTCAACAGCCAATCTCACTTCCTCGACAAGCACTCCAGCCAGCGTGATCGCTCCAACAGCTGCAGCACCTGTACCACTCCAAGCACATCTGGCAAAGCAGCAGTTCATGCCCTTGACCACGCCATCTGCTCCAGGTGCATCCACTTTCGAACAACATAAGGGCAAGGAGGTAGTTGTCTCTCCAACTCCCATCCCATTACCACAACAGCCGTCCACATGTACGGCTATAACCAGGTCCAGCCAAGTATATCAACCAAAGCCGCACCATGGAGGGATCACCATCTCAGGAGTGCAAGGCCAGACATCGACCGGCAGCCGTTCGCCTACTCCACCACCTACTGCCTCATCAGCACCAGCTGCCCAGTCATTGCCACCCCCGGACTTATCAATCTAGCTGCAAGGGACACAGGCAGATATCGCACTATGGGATCTACTCCGGTCCTCCGTCGAGCACCGAGAAACCCACCTCAAAGCACTGCAGGTGGCAAAAGTGAACCAAGGCCTTGCTCTCGGAGCCACAGAAGGGATGGTAGCCATAGTAATAGTCTCGTCCTTCATCTATTTCTCAGACTTGGACCTCTCATCGACAGGGACCGATCATAACCTGTCCTTGTACATCTAGGTACAATACAAGGACCTTTGCATCCCCATGGTCATGATCGACGACGGATCCGAGCTAAACTTGTGCTTGCTACAGGTCCTTTACAAGTTGGGGATTAAAGAACAAAACTTTCTCCCCACTAACCAAAGGTGAGGTTGTCCTTCCGCTCGTCATCGGACTAGCAGCCTTAGATGTTCCCGTACACGTGGTGGACATTCCCCTGAGCTACAATCTCATCCTAGGCCACCCATTTCTCCACCAAAACTCCATCGTACCTTCCACTCTTCATAGGATGCTTAAGTTCATGTGGAAAGCGGAGGTCATCGTCATACTGGTAGAGAATTATTACCACCCAAGGCAATTTGTGGCTGCTGTAGTGCCTTCTGGGCCGCAACACCCGACGCCGAAGCTGGCTGCCACTCACCACCCGATCTCCAGAACCCAACCACCTTCGACTATCTATCTAGGCACATGGAGCCTTGGGAGGACACCTCGCAACCAGACCAGGAGCCAGAAGACGATTTGCTGTGATTGTTCAGAGAATCTCTGGCATGCACTGAGGGCCCAACCCTTCACCAACCTCCCTCACCATCGCCCATCCTACGAGGAGGAACTTTGGAAAAGGACGCTGCGTCCGACTGGTTTGTGTAAGGAAAGGGGATGGCAAGGTGCGCTCCTTCCCCCTCACCACCATCTTGAACCGACAGCTAGCACACCTACCTGGCACCTAGCTAGGAGACCACGGATGCCGCTCCCACTAGGTCCATCATCCAGCACCCCTTCAGCTTGTGGGTCAACAAGCCGTAGAAGACCTTAACGATCCCCACCTGCACAATCAAGAACTTGAAGAGGTCGGTCCATGGGTCCAACCACCTGAGTCCACTGATATAACATCTACTAACGAAGTTGAACTTGTAAACCTTGGGGATGAACAACATCGAAAGAAACAAAAATTAGCAAAGTGGTACCTGAGCCCTACCGACAACAACTCCTCGCGCTCTTGCAAGAATTCGTGGAAGTGTTCGCATGGGATTATGAAGACATGCCCGATTTGGATGAATGGGTAGCAATCCACCGACTACCCCTCAAACTGGGAGCTCACCCTGTGAAGCAAAAAGCTCGACGGATGAGATAGGAATGGGCCCAG
Organism: Amphibolis antarctica; assembly: GCA_024699675.1. Lineage (NCBI taxonomy): Eukaryota > Viridiplantae > Streptophyta > Magnoliopsida > Alismatales > Cymodoceaceae > Amphibolis > Amphibolis antarctica. The sequence goes on along the minus strand of JAMKPZ010005355.1, from coordinate 9,246 downwards.
AAGCTGAAGGAGGAAGTTCACAAGTAGTTGAATGTCTGGGGTGCATGACGTGCTTGTCACGTACGACCACGGGGAGCTGGCCTCTCGATTAGCTGGCAGGGCATCAATCTAAGACACCGATGGCTGGCCTGTCTGAAGGCGGCGACCGTGGGGAGCTAGCCTCTCAGTCAGCTTGTGGGGTGTCAGTCTGAGACACCGGTGGCCGGCCTGTTTGAAGGCGGCGGCTGTGTTGAGCCCCGGTCGGCTACATGACGTGCTTGTCATGTACGGCCATGGGGAGCTGGCCTCTCGGTCAGTTGGTAGGGCGTCGGTATGAGACACCAGTGGCTGACCTGTCTAAAGGCAGCGGCCGTGGGGAGCTGGCCTCTCGGTCAGCTGGTGGGGCGTCGATCTGATACACCGGTGGCCGGCCTGTCTGAAGGTGGTGGCCGTGTTGAGCCCCGGTTAGGTATGTGATGTGCTTGTCACATACAGCCACGGGGAGCTGGCCTCTCGATCAGCTGGTAGGGCATTGGTCTAAGACACCAGTGGCCGGCCTGTCTGAAGGCAGCGGTAGTGTTGAGCCCCAGTTGGGTATGTGACGTGCTTGTCACGTACAGCCATAGGGAGCTGGCCTCTCAGTTAGCTAGTAGGGCATCGGTCTGAGACATCAGTGGCCGGCCTGTTTGAAGGCGGTGGCCGTGATGAACCCCAGTCGCTTTGTCTATTGACAGAACTTCTTCAACTGTGACAAATTGACCAGACCGAACTCTTGTTGTGTGGCATCATCAAAGAGGTCGGTGGCTCCCCCACTAAGGGTCACCAGACATGAGGTGCCAGGGACGGACTTTCTTGCCATAAGCCCTTGCCATCTTCCGCTGATAAGTCTGGGTTTGGTCCAATGCTCTCAACCTTCTCTCGTCCAGGAGATTGAGCTGCAGCAGACATGATTCTGACCACTGGTCATCGGAGTCTGGTTCCTCTTTGAGGATGTGGAGGGATGGAAGCTCTACTTCCATCGGCAATACTACTTCGGACCAAGCACGTCCCTGCCTTCAGACAAGCTAGCCACTGACGTCTTCGTCCGACCCTCCACCAACTGACCAAGAGGTTAGCTCCGGAAAGGTATGCTCCTTTAATCGGTGAAACCCCTCGTATCACTTACATGTCGCACTATGCACACAAGAAAGATAGTTCCCTCCTTCCTATTGTCTTGCCACGTTGGTACTGGGAAGAAGAGGGTCGACAAGCCTAGCCAAACCGTCACCTCAAAAATTGGCACGGTTTCTAGGTCTCCATCCGCCGGAAAGCACTCATGCCCCCCTCCATCTCACCACCACAAAACATCCGGGTCACCATCCGCCAGAAGAAACACCGGGAAGCCGAAAAATGACCCGGCCCTCATGCACAACCTGTTGCCCCAACACTTATTCACTCCACCATCCAACCGGCCTTCCACCGGCTGCCGCGTCTGACATACCTAGTAGCCACATCTACGGCCAACGGTGAGAACAGTTTGTAGCAGCAGGCAGCGCATCCGACTCAAGAAGTGCTATCCAGACCTTTGGGATGAACTAACGACCCCAGGAGTGACACCAACTACATCTGGGTTACCACACTAAAACCCGAGCATCCAAACTTTTAAATCTGATGGCATCAAGATGAAGAAGAGTGAGTAATCCAGGTTTGTCCTTATCTCCATAGTTCGTGTTGATTCTGAGTGATTTCAAAATACCGGCGGGAGGTCACTTCTCCCCCCTGAATGAGTATCCAACCTACCATTTTTACCTAGCTCGAGTGCCACCCAACAATGAGGGAGATCACGAACTTCAGCTCCCTCTAGGTAAGGTATTCCCCTTGGAACCAACTGCGACAATATCAAGTCATTCTGCTTGCCAACAGCACGTGGGGAGGGCTAGTAGTACTATTTTATTCAGTTTTTTTATTTCGATCTTCTATTTTGTAAAATAGAAAGAATAGCAAAAAGTAGAAAGAAAAAAAAAAGGGGAAAAGGAAAAGAAAAAAAAAGAGAAGGAAAAGTTACTTATTGCTAAGTCCTAAAAGCATGTGGACTCCTATGTAAGGGAAGGGTAGATTTTAGGATTCCACCGGCTGTTGGTAGTCCTATACCTGACTTGTCGTGATTGACCAAGTATTCCCTTCTTTCAAGGGCTTGGCAACCCATCGAAGTCCGCCGATACAACCAGATGCTGGAACCCATTTGCCAATACCCACTTCTCCCTTTTTCTCTTGTCCTAGGGCTTGACATCCTAGCTAAGTCGTGAAGACAGGGCTTGGCATCCCTCACAGAAGACCTGCTGGCAGCTGCGTCCTTAGCAGCATTGCACTTGGCATCTTGCTGAAAGTCACTTCCACCCCCGAGTTTCGATGCCCAAGTCTCCAGAACCCGCACTATTCTATCCATTATCACCATGACCCCAGAGTGAACTTGTGAGGAAGAATCAGCATAACTATGGGTAGAAAGACAGGTTTTGGATCTCTCCTCTCAATCTGTCTTGATTGCCTTAGGGTTTCTTCCACTAGACAAAGGAACCACGTTTCCAAACACACCCGTGTGAATGTCCAGCGGTCCCTTTTTGTTGTTAGGTGAGCCACCAATCATTCCCCTATAGGTTCGGATAGCACCATTGAGTTAGAATAGCCACCTTGCGCGGACTCCATCACAGATAGCCACTTGAAAGACCCCCTCCCCTTTTCCGTGATGCTATTCCTAAAACATTGGTGAATAAGCTTGGCACCCATCATTTTATAGAACCAATGAGGTGGGACATGAGAGGAAGGGCCACGAGGGAATGTCTCAACACTTGCACACACCTCACTACTTGTATACACGAATAAGGGGAGGAAGTAACACTTCCTCCCCACCCTCAGAAACTAACGTACGAATGAGGATGCAGGTAGCAAGCCAGTCGGGTCAATCAGCCGGCTACCACTTAAGAGACGTGGTTACCCATGGATGGCCGGCACCTTGGCCACGTTCGACGCCAGGACAATAGCTACTCCTTGCAAGAACAAGGGAGACCCACCCACGCACATTGCCTAGCTCAGACAGCTGGACACTAGAATGAGGATGCGCGCCAGATGCACCGTCACGGGGGGGGAAACGGTCGGTTGCTGAGTAAACTAGCTGACAGCCGCTCGTCAAACATGGCAACCCAGATGGAACAAACACCCACAGAGCGAAGGGTTGCAACCGTGTGATACCCAACCTAGAGTACCAAAGGTCGCTACCTGCAATTCAGCTAAGACACCACCTCACATGGAGGTAAGTCCGATACCATCAACCGGCAACCGCCATAATGATCCGGCTTTTGCCAACGTCTAGCACTTCTACCGCAGTGCGAATTCCCTCTCTGTATCGCTATCTCACACCTTACTCACATAAACACACAAGTTCTTGGGTGCACAATCCATAGGAAATATTTCATTAAATACGATTGATATTATTTAGATAATTCCTTAGATTACAGATGCGAGACAACAGGCTATGGGTACACAAGGTCAGTCCACGTCACCTCCGACGCTCAAACCTCTAGCGCTCCTGTTCGATCTCCCGGGCCTCCATCCGCTCCAACAAGCTGACCAAGCGGTCCTCACGGTTCATCAGCCACACAAGGACGTCGTCCCGGGTGCTCAAGTGGTCCATCGCCGTGTGCAGTCACTCGGCAGGGACTCCGTGGTAGACGCACTGGTAGCCACACTCTGACCCGAAACTCCACCCGCGAATAGTGAAGCAGCGGTAGAAGCAGTAGACCGATGCCCGGTCGACGGCCTGATAGACGTCCCGGCAGACGAGCTGGCCTGCTTAGAAGTGAGCTTCTCATAATGGCTGAGATCGACCGTCATGATGGGCTGGTTTAGGAGGGGACTTTCTGCTGGTCGCCAGTCGAGATGCGAAGGAAGCCTGCCAGCTCGACCATCGCCTCATCGAATAGCAACTGGCAGGGAGGCCATCGACCTGTGTAGACCACACTCTGCATCTGGCGTCGGACCACCACTGCCTAGTTCACCTGGCAACCAGCTACCACCACAAAAGTTGCGAGGTAAGTCGCCACGCTAATCTCATCCCAATGTCACTCTTTCAGTAGGATCATGTTGTTGAGGATAAAGGAGACAAGGTGGGCAACGGAGTTCAGGTCACGCACCTTGACCACCCGCTGGTCCAAGTCGGCTTCCACGGCAACTGCCACGTTGATGTCGTCGATACTCCAAGGGAGGCTCGGCAGAGGGGCGAAGACATCCAGGCCGGTGAAGTGAAGGCCCAACTCCTCGAATAGGAGCACATCAGAAAGTTCTACCGGCCGAGCCTGGAGGCCAAGAACGAGTTGCGACTCCACCTCAGACAAGTTGGAGTACATCTCGGCCACCAGACCAGGGATGGTCTCCACGCGGTGGAAATCCCAGATGAATAGGAGCAGGCCCTGGTGGCAAATAGCTGCTCGACCACTGGGAGCCTTCGGTTGCCGTGCGGTACCATGGAAGCACCATACAGATCGATTTCGCATCCGAGGTTGCGTCGTTGGGCATTGCTGTTGGCACGTTAGAAGTCCCCAGGAGAAGCCACTGCCTCTCAACCAGCATCTTGTGACACGTCCAACGCTGCGAGCTTTGGAGAGGAGCCTCGGCCGACGCCTCGCCTTCTGCGTCATCCACTGGCGGACGAGAGCCGGAGGTGCCAGAATCCCTGCATCGCTCCAATAGCCACCATCAGGAAATGGCCTCGACAAAAGGAGAATCGCACTTGCCATCCATGAGCATGTAGAAAACCTGTAGATGAACGGCCTCTGCCCGGTCGTGACAGGCGAGCTCCTCCGCTGGCAGATCCTCGAGGGACAGGGGCAAAGTCTCGAGCCACTATCGCACGAACACGGCAGTCGACCGCCAGACATGGCCCATGACGTTCTTGGTTTGAGGCATCGGAATGTTGTAGAAAAGGAAGGGTGAAGGAAAAATGGGGAGAAGAAACCAGTGAAGGAGAAAATGAGAAGAACTTAGGAAAAATTTCAGACGGCTTCACCTCCCTATTTATAATCAAATGTAACGACCCGGATTCTGGCAACCCAGGTGGTAGCCGGTTCAAAAACCGGCTGAACGAAAACCAAGAAAGCTGAATGATTCCTGACAACGAATGAGTGACGCAACTATTCACTACACCAACGACTAGCTTTTGGATGTAGCACGTGAAGGCTTTCCACCTCATCACCCGGCTGCCAGCACCCACAAGGTGGTTGCCGTGCAACCAGCCAGCTAAGCCCAAGAACCAAGGAAAGCATGACACAACATCGCCCTACATAAAGGTAATATCCGACGGTCAAAAATGATAAAGCTGACGAGACAACTTATTGCCAAGATTCCTGACAATGAGCGATTTGGCCAAGGTGGCTTCCAGCTTAAAAACCAGAGGTGTAAGTCCAACACCCCCTTATGGCATCTCTCGGCTAGGTGACTGAGAGTGTAAGCCCAACTCCCCTTTCAAGGCATCTTCTGGTTAGGCGACCAGGAGTGTAAGTCCATACTACCACAACGACTCTCAGTTAAGATACTGAGAGTATAAGTCCAGTTATCCCGATTCGGAGTACATCCCATCCAAACCTCTCAAGACTTCTCCTGACGCACCTTCTAGGAAAGTTTATTTCATAAGCGATGGTTATTCACAAAGTGTGAAACCCAGTTCAAAGTGCATCCTCTCTGAATCTCTCAAGACTTTTCCTGACGCACCTTCTAGGAGAGTCTATTTCATAACAGGTGATGGATATTCACAAAGTGTGAAACCTCACATTATTTATCACTTACGCATGGATGGCCAGTCAACCCTAGGATGTCGGTTTCCTTCCACCAAGGTCATACAACCTCACTTAGGGAGGGGCATTCTGTTGACCCCCATGCTTAAGGATCTATTGGGCGGTCAACTGACCGTCCACCAACACGTCAGTATGTCACCCCAGCAGCCGGTTCCCCCAAATTCCCCCCAGCAAAGTCCTACTTTGCTAGCATTGAAGCCCAAGCTCAAGACTTATAGGGTGGCCGGGTAAATCAGCTAGCCAACCACCGGCATGCCAGTAAAATACCCCGGTGGCCAATCTCTAACTCTCCCACCAACATGCAGGTAAGCTCGTTGACATGCCCAGTCTGATTTCTGGGGAAAAGGACATGGTTGCCAGAGCCTCAATCGGCGCACAATCCCGGCTATTCGCTACAGCCTATTCCCCTAAATCACTGGCTATATTCCTGGCGTACCCCGATCCCCACTACCCGGCACCTAGCTAACACATCGCGGCTGTCGGCTAGCCACCTGGGAAGATAATTCGAATCAATTGGAAAGATACGGTGAGATTTAATTTCTTAAATCTCATAATCAATCAATCACGTGGATCGTGCGATTGAATCAAGATGTATGCAGAGTTTCCATCCCAGGATCACCCAAAGAAGGAAGGTGATTCCTTATATAAAGGGACCTTCCATTCCATTTCAAAAAGGGTAGGCTTTTTGAGGGCTTTTTCGAGATTCTGAAGGAGGAGAGCTACTCGGAGCCCTGACGCCCTTTCATCGTCCTAAAGCAAGGATCTCTGATCACCATCGACGACTCGTTGCAGGTAAGTTCCCTCATTCTCTATCATCGTACGTATGATTTAGCCTCGTTTTGTCAAGCCCCGACCATATTGGACCCTCCCCACGCAAGGGAAAGGTTGGAGGACATGCCCGAGTGTCATTCCTTCGGATATACTTTCGAAGGTACTAGAAGCCTCCCTCCCGGCTGGGTGAATCCACCTGGTACGATTGAGATCAGTTCAGTCGTGACCTCTTCATCAGGTCTTTTTACATGGAAACGTGTTTTCTTATGTATTCTACGAATGCATCGTCAAGTTTTCCCATGTACTTTTTCTTTAAAATGACTGGCCATCATTAGGAGCATCATCTCTGCTTAGAGACGGCTGTCTCCCCGAAGGTGTCCACCTCTCTCGTCTCTCGAGACTAGGTGTAGAAATCTCTACACTCGAAGTTTGAGGCGGAAAACTAGGTGAACATCTGGTCCCAGACCCAGATGCCCAGTAGGCCGATGAGTAGACCCACCAAACTTCTAGATTTTAAGCTGGAAGTTTGTTGCGGGGACTGTGACGTCTATATTTGCATTTTCATCTATTTTTCACATACCTTGCCGGGAGAGGCAAAGCTACCCTCCCGATGCCCTGGAAAGGCTTCCGGGATGAGGTCGTCAGCATGCATCATCACCGACGCCGGCCATCTGGGTGCACGAGCATGTACACCCCGACGGTTCCCTTTTACTGAGAGGAGCAAAGTTGCCCTCCCGATGCCTCGAAAAGGCTTCCAGGATGAAGCCATCGGCATGCATCATTGCTAACGCCGGCCGTCTGGGTGCACGAGCATGTACACCCTGATGGTTCCCTTTTACCGAGAGGAGCAAAGTTGCCCTCCTAATGCCCCGGAAAGGCTTCTGGGATGACGCCGTCGGCATGCATCCCTGTCGATGCTGGCCATTCAGTTGTATAAGCACATACACCCCGACGGTTCCCTATTACCGGGAGAGGCAAAGCTGCCCTCCTGATACCCTGGAAATGCTTCCGGGATGAGGCCTTCGGCATGCATCATTGCCGACACCGACCGTCTGGGTGCACGAGCATGTACACCCCGATGGTTCCTTTTTATCGGGAAAGGCAAAGTTGCCTTCCCGATGCCCAAAAAGGCTTCTGGGATGAGGCCATCGGCATACATCCCTGTCAATGCCGGCCATTTGGGTGTATGAGTATGTACACCCCAACGGTTCCCAATTGCCAGGGGAAGCAAAGCTACTCCCCTAATCCCTTGGAAAGTCTTCCAAGATGAGGCCATGTTTTAGAACCGAAGAGAGGCCGGGATTGTCTGGCTGTCTAGGGGTGCCTAACACCTTCCCCAATAGTACCTTGAGCCCTGTATCTAGTTCTCTCGTGTTTCACATAGAGTTACACAATTTTACGTCATTCTTGCGGTTTTATCATTTTGGTGGTGGAAGAACACTTCCCTATCCGGTTTTCCTTATTTTCTACCCAAAAATAAGGGGGAGACTCCATTCAACGAGCCATCCACCCCACGTGGTGATGCGCTCACTCAAACACCTTTCAATTCTATACCTCAGTCCATCTGTTGGCGGAGCCGGTGGAATCCCATGGGCTTTCAGATGATAGCCAGATGAAAGAGAGGGTACAAGAGTCTTGTATTTAAATTTTGGATTACATAATGGACTCATATAATTCGTATATGGGTGATCTAGGGACTAGTTATGAGGATTATAATTATTCTAATTATGTTAGAAGAGATTATTTAGCTACGGAGTTTAATGACTACTCTTCTCTACATGATTTAGAAGGACTTAATGTTAATTCCCAAAATAATTATAATTGGAATGACAATTCTAACATGTGGGATTGTAATGGTAATTCAGGAATGTAGAATTATTATTCAAAGTATAATCATATAAATGAAAATCAAAATTACCAATCAAATATATCACTACAAATCCAGCAATTAATGGAGAAACTAGTGAAACAATACGAAATACTAAATAGTATAATAGACTGAATGAATTACAAAAAGAAAATTATTCAAATTGGTCAATCTTACAAGATGATCAGTGTTCAAAGTACTAATACAGGTATATCAAATCTTGGAGATAATTTACCAATTAATACTAGAATTGATTAGAATTATAGTAAGCAAAGAATATCACAAGAATTCGAAAAATTTCTGAATAGATATGTTGAATCAATACAGAAAATGAAAGACAATGAAATGTTTAATGAATATGAAAACAATGATTTTAATTGGGTGAACTCAAATGGAAATCAAAATTATCTAGAGGTGAATTCATTAGAAAACATTTCATATACAGAGAAGAATATACAACCATTTGAGGTAATGGAACAAAATCAATATAATGATTTAACTACATTTAATCATATGGAGAAGTTACATGAAATTCAAAGATCCATTGAATTATTTATAAAGAACTCTAATTTATCTGAACAAGATGAAAGTTTCTAGCTGGAACCTATAAATACTTGTGCAACATTCACACCAAATTAGTTCTATAGAGCTGTAGAAGCTGAAAATTTTAAGGAAAAGGATCTAATCTGGGAAGGGTATCAATTACTGGATTATTTGGTAAGGGACTATTCAGTTGGACCATCTAAGGTTATAAACGACCCTATTACCAAAAATATAGAAGAGTCATCTAAGGTGTTAGCCACCCTT
>JAMKPZ010005354.1:0-11791 GCA_024699675.1 Amphibolis antarctica | reverse complement strand
TCTCTTTTGTATTTTTCTTGCAGGGTATTTGTACAACCATGAAATGTCTGACGGAAAAAAGAGACAACAATGGAATAGGAAAATTGGGAATGTAAATTGGATTCTGTTGTTTTACTAGCGTTTGCACACGTGGTAGGAAATAACAATTTAAAATTCAGGATTTGTTGTATATGTATAAAAAATAATCATAATAATAATTTAAATTGAATATGGATGTATCCTAGTTAATTTATGTATTACGTATAAATTACGATTTTCTTATATTTATATAAAATTCAAAAATAGTTAATAAAGTTTAAATGGAACTACGAGAAATTGAGAATCACTGTTTTGTATCATATCTCACATAAACATCATATAGTATCCTTATTTTTCCAATACAAACCAATTTCAGTTATAGTTATGTATAAATCATTAGTTTCATCTGGGTTGTGCTGGCACAACACTATCCAGATTTTTCACGGTCTGGCACTATCCGTGTCGAGCTATGTTGTACCTTGGGTATACTTTTTCGACCTAGGCACAACACATTGGTACAACCCACTTGGGTTGTGTCCGTCAACCATGCCATTGATCATGTCAAATTATCGCATGCTGTATCGAATCTTGTCGACCCAAATTTATTTTTTTATTTTATTAAATAATTAAAATTCTTTCATGCAATATCCAGTTCTTGTTGGCCATGATATTGAGCAAGTTTTCAGTCTTTGACATACATCATGACTTCCAGTATATCTAACTTTAACCTTGATCTTCTATTGTCCAATATGTTCCCACTTATATTGAAAATTTGCTCATATACTACTAAAGAAACTGGAATAATTAGTAAATCTTTATCCATATATGATAAAATTGGAAAAACAAGAGTTTGTTTTTTCAATTGTAGGGAAATGTGTAAAAGAGCAGAATTGAGGAATTCAAAAGCTCAACCATGAATAATGTGGATGGACAAGTTAAAGAAGTGAATTGCATGGAATGATCTCACACGTCCGAACGTGCACCACACCCTGGATAGTTGTTAGCTCGTGAACTGCCATTCCTCCCATCTATAAAACAGCCCTGTAGCCATGAAACTATGCCCCCCCTTCTTCCTCCATCCACTATTTACAGAGAATTCTCCATATTCTCCATCTTCCATCTTCCACCCACTCATCTCTTCTGAGAGGAGATTGACGGCCTCCTCTTCCCCAACAATTCACGCAGTGTATTTGTTGTTCTTTTTCTCAACCTAAGCGTATCATTGAAGGAGAGACTCTCGATGGTGTCGGTTACTTCCTCCTTTGTTCTTTGGTGTAATTGTGAAGTGATGTCCAAAATCTCACTGCAAGGTCGAAAGAAAGGTCTGCTAGATTGACAACCTGGTGGACCGGAAATAAAGACAAAGAGAAGTTCTCAGCCTGAGCAAGTTTCGATTGAAGAAATTACAGTGAAGCATTAGGTATTCTTTTCATTTTTATTTTCTTTATTTTACTTTACCCTTATATTTATAATCGAATCTACAAACACACACTTTATCAACTTAGTTACGGTAATTAGATTTTGTTTCTTAGGTTTATTGTAATCTTGAATGTTGCACTTTTACTTTATAAGTTGTTTGCACTGTATTCTGTTTCATGTATTGTATTGTTTGTTGTACTTTAAAATATTTAAAAAGACAAAAAATATAAGTATTCAACTCTTAGAAGTTTCAGCTAATTCGAATCGTATTATTTTTATATCTGAAACTTACAATTATAGCACAACCCTCGAATAAATTCAAGGGTGAAGACATTTACCCACAAGCTAGCTCGAGGGTTAAGTACTTTTTCTTTATAAAATGATAAATTTTATGCAAATTGAAGTGTATAATGTAAAAACTTAAGAAAAATCAAATATTTGGAAGTAAAATTCACTGGATAGAATATTTCTGTGTAAAATTCACATCATTTAGTAAAAGACTAAGATGAGTGTCTCAACTCATCCCTGTGTCTTCCTTACCGCATGACCGTATTATTCAAGATGAAGGACACGAGATGAGCGACTGGGTTTAGGTTGTGCATCTTCACCACCCGCCAGTCCAACCCATCATCCACCGCCATTGTCATGTTGATATTCATGACATCCAGGGGGTGCTTTAGTGGAGAGCAAAGATGTCCATGCCCACCGACCGAAGACCGAGCACCTCGAATGAGTTGGGACTCTCAGATAGGTTGGAGTACATCTCGACGAGCAGGCTCAAAATGTTCTCCCTCCGATGAAGATCGCACACGAACAAGAGCAAGCCCTATGTGACGAACAGCCCCTCCACCTTCGGTAGCTAGTTGAAATCAGCCAGCCGATCGAATAGGATTCCCTTGCCCCATAGAGGATCATCCACAAGGAGGAGCTCGCAATCTGCGTTAGGCGTCTGCCTCATCATACCCGACAGTCAGGTGGGACCACGGAGGGGCCAACCGAACAAACTCAACGTTCAAACCAGCGTCATCGGGCTCTCCCAGTGATGTCTCAGAAGACACTGGCTAGTGCCGCCATTTGCTGACTAGCATCTTCTAGCTCATCCTTGGCCGTGAAATACCGAGAGGAGCCTCCGTTTGCTCTATGTCTTCCGTGCCTCCCTCCAGCACCTAGGTGTCAATGTGTCCCCCACGCCGCTCTACCACCCATATTCGGGACACAACATCAGCCAAAGCAAGGTCACATCCCCCATCCATCAACAGGTAAGACACCCGCAACCGGAAGACCACTGTTTGGTTGGGATAAACGAGTTCCTCTATTGAGAGGTACTTTAGTTTTGGCGGGAGGGTGTCCAACCACTACTGCGCTTGGTCACAGGAGGCGGTAGCCATCCATTGGGCGTGTGTCGTGACCTATTTTGTCAGAGGCATCTAGAGAAAAGAAGAAGGAGAAGGGCATCGCAGCTGCAATTGAAGACGTCAAAAAGAAAAAAGAAAAAAAAAAAAAAAACCCTTCTTTTCAAACATGCAAGAGTGGTGTGTGTTTGCGGGTGCCCTAACACCCTTTTATAGGCAAACCATGAAAGGATGTGATGTCACAAGTGCATGCGTCAGGCATGTACACACTAGGTAATACCCGACATCATTTTCCCAACTCGCCCCTCTGGCCAACTAACACTTTAAGGCATCTTTCGATTAGGCTATCAAAAGTGTAAGTTTGACCTCTTTTAGGCAGCTTTCGGTTTGGCGACCAAAAGTGTAATTCCATATCCTAGGCATCTTCTGTTTAGGCTATCGAAAGTGTAAGTCCGACCCGTTTTAGGCAACTTTTGGTTAGGCGATCGGAAGTGTAAATTCATATTGTTTTAGGCAACTTCCGGTTAGGCGATTGGAAGTGTAAGTCTGAACCCCCTTTGGCAACTCTCAGTTAAGCTACCGAGAGTGTAAATCCATGCACATTCCCTTCCCATCCGTATGAGGTGACAAGGAACCCTTAAGCATCTCTTGATGAATCCATCAAGAGTATAAGTCCGATCCTCGCAATTCAGAGTGCATCCTCTCTAGACCCCTAGAGGCTTTTCCTGACGCACCTTCTAGGAAAGTCTCTCACTCCTAAGGTATGCTCTTTTGAAGCTCCACTCTATCCCTCACCAACGCATGGTGGGGTCATTCAACCCTAGGACGTCAATTTCCTTCCACCAAGGTCATACAACCTCGCCTAGGGAGGGGCATTCTGTTGACCTCTTTGCTCAACACCTACCTGGTTGTCGGGTAAAACATGCGGCAACCTACCAGAAGGCTGGTACATCACCCTGGTTGTTGGCTCCTTGACTCTTCCCCAGGCAAGAAGGACTCCCCTTCGTCCCTTCAAGGGACTTGGCGAAGAACACGGTTGTTGAACCACAAGTAGCTAGTAGCCCGCCCGTAGGTACTTAGTAGCACGCCTACCGCTCACCAAAGTAGAGCAAATTAGCTGAAAGTTCCGTCTCTAGGATGGAACTCTCACTAACACTTGGCGATCTCTTGCGACAGTTTCGTTGGCCAAACGGAACTACCACAAATATGAGGTTTGTGTGATGGAAGTGCCATTTTCGACACTTCCACTCTTTAATCCAAGCTGGGCGTAAAGTAAAATCTGTAAAGTTATGGTTGGACGTAGAGTAAATCCCGTAAATTTACGATCGGGCATAAAGTAAAGCTTGTAAGGTTACGACTACCGTAGGGCGAAGCACATTACCCCCTTTTCACTCGACCGAGACCAAGTTCCGGAGTGAAGTAGATGGCAACCAGTCCGTAAGCTGGTACCCGATCCTAGCTACCCATCGCTGCATTCCCTCCAAACCATGGGCTAAGCTTTGGTCCCTGACTAGGATGTCAGCTACTCTCCTGGCTGGACATCGAGCCCCTTAGCGTGCCAGACCTGTGTCTAGGTTGATCTCGACAACTAATACCTGATGGTCGGCCCATTGACCCTAGCCACCAGTTGACGCTTGGGTGATACATTCGAATGAGAATGTCAGGGTACAGTGAAATCAATCACTTAAATCTCACACTTAATCCATGGCATAAATCATGGGATCGAATCAAAACGTACCCGGATTTACCATCTTTGGATCACTTGGTATGGAAGGTAATTCCCTATATAAGTATACGTCCTTTCCATGCGAAAAAAGGCTTTCTCGAAGGAGAGCTTTTTCGAAGTTTTCGCCAAGGACTCCCTTTCAAACCCACCGAAGGACGAAGGACTCTTGGGCATGTCAACCGGAGCAAGGACTTCCCGACCATCACCGGCTTCCCTGTGCAGGTAAACCTTCTACGCTCCCGATGAGAGGAACCCCTCCCTAGGGCTATACAATGCTACATGCTTCAGGGAGGACGATCGCCTTCTCTCTTGCTGTAATCTTCTTCTTTAGCCTTCATGCATCTTGTAACCATGAAAGGACTAGACCTCTCCCATGAACAGGGTGAAAGGTTGAAGGGTACTAGCATCTATCCTTTAGATACACTTCTGAAAGGTACTAGCATCTATCCTCCCCACCTGGTAATCCTCCAAGGACGGGTTGAGATCAATTCCATCATGGTTCATCTTTTGGGTTTTCAAATGGGAACCATGTTTCTTTACGTGTTTAATAATTATACTATCATACTTTTTGATGCTTCTTTTTATCGTAAATGCTAAGTCACTGTCAGATGTGTTGTCTCTACATACAAACGAAGATTTCCCACCTCTCCTAACTTTCGAGACTGGGTGTATGAATCCTTACACCCAGAAGTAGAGGCGGCGTACCAAACATACATCTAGCAACATACCCGGATGTCCGATAGGCAGACCGACAGTCTCACCAAACCTACGACTCTTCAGCCAATGGTTCACAGCAGTAGCTGTTGTGTCCTTTATACCTTCTCTCCTCCCGCTGAACCTCACGTGCATCCTCGTGTCGGTGTATTTTGTGCTTCCTATTTGTTTTACTAAGAGGAGTAAGACTATTCCTCTCGATGCCCTAGTGAATCCTCTAGGATGAAGTTACCGACATGAATCCTTGCTGACTCAGGCCGAGCCGGGTGCATGAGTCCTTGCACCTAAGCGATTTCCCGCTTTACTAGGAGTAAGGCTACTCCTTCCAATGCCTTGATGAATCCTCCAAGATGAGGCCGTCGGTATGAATCCTTGTACCTGGAAAGAGAGGCAGCATGCCAAGTGGAAGCTGGCCCCATACCTGAACTTCTGGCATGCTGACCGGTAGTCTCACTAGACCTTCGGCTCTTCAACTGATAGTCCGTGACAGTAGCTATCGTACATTTTACCTCTCACTCTTTTCCACCAAATCTTGCATGAATCCTCGCACCAACGGTTTCCTACTTGTTTTACCGGAAGGAGTAAGGCTACTCCTCCCGATGTCCTAGTGAGTCCTCCAAGATGATGTTGTTGGCATGAATCTTTACCGACTTAGGCCAGATTGACTAGTATCACGTTCCCTTTTAGAGCCAGAGAATGGCCAAGATTACCCAGACTGTCAGGGGATGCCTAACACATTCCCCAATAGTACATTGAGTCTCTTATCTAGTTTCTCTCATTTTCACAGAAATTATTTGTTTTTACGCTACTTTACACGGTTATTTTATGTTTCTGTGCTTTTATCCTTTCGATTGTAGATGAATCCTTTCCCATCTGGTTTTCCTTATTTTCTTTCCAAAAATAAGGTGGTGACTCTGTATCATGAGCCATTCGCCCTACGTGGTGATGCACTCCTACAATCTCCTTTCCATTCTCTGTACCTCGTCTCATCTATCGACCCCATCGATGGAACCTCATGGGCTTCCAGGTGATAGCTGGATGAAAGAGAGGGTACAACTAGCTTGAATAAAAATAGAAGTGCCGTTAACGAAATGGAACTTCCATTAACAAACATCAAGTGCTGGCAGAAGTTCCATTTAGGTGACTGAACTGCTGGCTGACTAGCAATGTTAGACAAGTAATAGGTTCATTGCATGAGGAGAAACTCAACAGAGTAGATCCATTTTGTGAGAGGTGATGCCACAAATAAGGTTGACGATGTTTTGAATAACTTAAAGAAACATGACCAAATGCCAGCATGCTTGTACCTGGGGAGTACTCGCAGGTGGCGACGGTCGGTCCTGGTTGCTACACATGAGGCAAAAAATGAAGTGAGACTTCCGCTTGGGAGGCCTGGATTCTGATCAAGATAACTGGCAACCAGCCAATACTTTTAGGGTGCCTTGGCTGGCACACGGGAATACATTTGTACTCTCAACCTGAGGGGCCGAACATTTGGCTCAGACTAACCACGATATCAACTGCATATCCCCAAATATGAGAGGTCAACACTTGACAAGTCATCTGAAGCTTGCTATTTGAGGATTGGCATCCCACTTAAGTTCGCCACTATTGGATTCCCCCACATTAATTCTGGAATCCACCTTTATCTTACCCCTTTTGTGTGATGGTGAGAATGAATCAGTTAACTTATGGGAAGATCGACAACCACAGGTTTCGTCCTTCAATTTTACTTCTGCTTGTTTTAGGGATGACCTTGTTTGGATAAGGGGCAATGCCCCTGTTACTATACCTTAGATAGATCCCTCAATGGATAGTCATACCATCCTTAGGATGAATGACAACAGAAAATAATAGATGCAACTAGCTGAAACTATCCTCCTTTGGGTGTGCAAGGTTGCACACCCTATGAGGGAGGAGATCCAAGAGTTGATAGAAGGCTTACGTGCAATGGAGGTGTTGTTGTGTGGTGTCTTAGAACTGGAGCCTTGCCTGGGAGCTTCAGTCAGACAGACGAATGATGGGCTTTTAGAAACCAAGAACTTTGTTGGTCAGATGAAGTGCCAACCAAAAATCTTATGAGACTGGTCAAGTTCTCTAGATGTAGCATGTCAATAGGTGGTTGATGAGTCGATTGAGTAGTTGGAAAGACAATCGTAGATCCTTGATTGATGGGACCCTCTACTATATTTATAGGGATAGGGTACGTTGTCTTGCAGGTCCTAGTGAGACAACTTTAACGTTTGCCCTTTACAAACCTCATAATAGTTGTGACCAATCATGATCATAAAACAATTTACATTAACGAGACCTCGAGATGATGCACATGAAAATAAACGCTTGGGTCTCTTCAACTTTTAATCGCAAGTCTAGAATCTAGTTGTTGGATTTCGATGCTCGGGGCGGCTAAAGACGACAGATGCTGATTAACAGAGTGGGCTTTTGGGGGTCTGGTTCTGAGATCCTGGTCACTTATGAAGACGGTGCACGGTCGATCATGTGATAGGCGAAGACTCCTTGACACTCTCGAGCTTTACTCTATGGCTGGCCATAACATTATGGACCTTATACTATGACTGGTTGTAACATTATGGACTTTACTATACGGCCATCCGAAACATTACGAGCTTTACTCTACGGCTAGCCTAAATAAAAATGGAAGTGTCGTTAACAAAATGGAACTTTCGTAGAAAAACATCAAGTGCTAGCGAAAGTTCCATCTAGGTGATGGAATTGCCGACTGACCAGCACCATTAGACAAGTAATAGGTTTGTTGCACAAGGAGAAACTCAACGGAGTAGGTTTGTTGTGTGAGAGGTGATGCCATGAACAAGGTTGACGATGTCATGAACAACTTAAAGAAATGTGATCGAACACCAACACGCCTGCACCTTGGGAGTGCTCACAAGCGATGGGGGCTAGTCCTGGTTGCTACACGTGAGGCAGAAAATGAAGTGAGACTTCCACCTAGAAGGCCCAGATTTCGATCGAGATAACCAACAACCAACCCATACTTCTAGGGTGCCTTGGCTGGCACACAGGAGTACACTTGTACTCCCAACCCGAATTGTAAAGGACCGAACATTTGGCCCAAACTAACCATGATATCAATTGCATATCCCTAAGTATAAGGGGTTAACACTTGGCATCCCATCTAAAGCTTGCTATTTGGGGCTTGGCATCCCACTTAAGTTCACCACTATTGGATTCCGCAACATTAATTTCGAAATTCACTTTTATCTTACCCTTTTTGTGTGATAGTGAGAATGGATCAATTAACTTATGGGTAGATTGACAACCACAGATTTTGTCCTTCGGTCTTGCTTCTGTTTGTCTTAGGGATGACTTTGTTTAGACAAGGGGCATTGCCTATGTCGCTATACCTCAGACAAATCCTTCAATGGACGGTCATGCCATCCTTAGGATGAATGAGAACAGAAAATTGGCTCCAGGTAAAATGTCGAGAAAATGCAAATAAATAGAGCCGCCACCTTATTTTAAGGAGAAATAAGGAAACTTGTAAAGAAAAGATAAATCCCCCACAGCAAAGACTAGAAATCTTGATTAAAATAGTGAAAAATGGTATAATAAGGAATCTATTATCCAAAAGACTGAATAATGAGCTCTAGGTATTGGTAGGGAAGGTATTAGATACCCCAAGCCAGCCTAGATGAAATCTGGCCTCTCAACAGCTCATAGGAATAAAGATAACTAGTGATAAAATCGGGATCTACCCTCAGTGTTCCGGCCACAATAAGGTCGGAAACCAGGGTAATCAACTAGGAAAACACTGGAAGTGCTGTGGCTTGCGCTAGCTTCAAGGTGTTATGCTAAGCAAATAAAGAAAGATGTTAAGGGGACAAATGCACTTCTGAGAATTAATAGTAAGAGATTTGTTTGAACTTTTTAGAATAATTAATAATTAATATGTGTTCAATATATTTTAATTTCACTGCAAGTGCACGAGTTTAGATGTAATTAGTGTGCAAGTACAAGTTTGTCCACAGGGATTATTAGGTTGGTACTTTGTTAAATTTGTGTACTACAATTTCTGAAACAATTAATACTAAAAAAATGTCATAGTTACTCTATCCCAAATAATTCTAGGTTGTTCTTTAATTAATTCTCATATCTATAATTCTTAGAGAAATTTCATTAAACTTAGTTATGTCTACACTTAGGCTATTTGGATTTAAAAGAGACTCTTAATAAATTATCCAAATTTTTCACTGAAAGACCTAAGTAATTAGGTTTTAATTCCAAATATTTAATTTTTCTTAATTTTGAAATATTCTGTATTTCAGTTTGCATGCATTTGAGTCTAATTTAATTAAAATGCAATAATCCATAGAATTAGTCCATTGATAAACGTCTTTACCAATGAACCACTCGTTAATTAATCGCTCAATAGGCTTAACAGAACTTAACCATCGCTGTTAGTCTATGGTTAAACCACTTAAGCAACGAGCTAATTCGTTGGTAAAGGAGGGTACATTTGAATTTCAAATGAAATTAAGTCATGATTCACATTTTCTAAAATTTATAAGAATTGCTTACTTCTCCTTTTATTCTTTTTATCTTTAAGACACTACAAACAACACATAAAATAAAACACATTTATAAATACTTAGAGAAATAAAATATCATTCAACAATACACTAAACGTAATATCATCCAACCAAACGTTACAATACATATAATATAAAGGAAAAGGAGAGAACACCTAATTATCCATTGTAATTTTCACCATTTGAAACTTGCTCAGGCCAAGCACTCTTTTTGTCTTTACTTTCAGCCTAATAGGTTGCCAAGCTAGTGAACTTTCCTTTCCAAGAAGAATTCACACCATCTCCACTCTAAATCAAAGAAATAGATCATTTAAAATAGGTACACATCTTACCAACAAAATGGTTAATCTAAGATATTCCCTTCCTTCCTAAAGATATTGGGAAATGCTTCAGTTGGTAGATAAGGGATAAGATAGCTAATATACCATCACTCAAAATGTTCAAATGTTGATAACATTCTACTTCACCCTCACATCCCAAGTGACTCCAAATATCCCCTTTTTCTACCCTAAATTGACATCGATTCCTTGGTTTCCTTTTTGATATTTTCCTTTTTTTTTATAACTGCCTTTATAGAAAATGCAACTACTAAGATTAACCAATGACCCTTAATTGAATAGCAACAACACCTTATATCTCCACAACCTAATTTCCAAAGAAACTCCATAACATATTAAAGCTTATACCCTTGCTACATTCCTCTACATATCCTCTAACTTAGAGAAGCTTGGGAGATATCTTAGAATAATCCTCACCAAAATAAAAAAAATGTCATGAATAAATCAATTTTGTAGTGGCACTCGACATAAGTTTATCTCTCTACACAAATGGGACAATGAGAAAAGAAAATAATTGTTCTAGAAAAATAAGGTTAGCAAGGCATTAATTCAAATGAAACAGGAAGACTCAACCCATTACACATTTAATTTGAAATCTATCTCTTCTAAGGGCAATAGGTTACTTTGAATTGGCTTTGGAGATTCTCCTCTCAAAATATGACAGGGTCTTCCCATTAATCCTAATAGCAACATTTGAAACTTACATTCCTACAAGTTTGACTTCATCTTAAAAATATAAAAACCAACAAGAAAATTGACAAAATAATTAAAAATGTTTGAAATTTTTTTAAAAATTTTAAAACTTTTAGTTTTTTAGCATGCCCTCCCCCCTACCTAAACTTTGCATTATCCTCAATGTAAATGGAAAAGTTCAGTATAAAAAGGTGAATATATGACTCACAATTAAAAATATGACATAATAATAAACATACCCCTGATACCTATATTGAAAATTTGATGCATGCTGAATAATGGAGAATGCATTCAACTCAACAAGTCGAATAATTCTAAATTCAAGAGTAATGCTAAAGAAATTGAGTGCAATTGCAATACATCAGTAAAAAGTAAGGATAATGGTGCAATATATATTTTTTGAATTAAAGAAATAGTATATTTGAAATGATAAAAACAATATATATATATATATATATATATATATATTATATTCTTATGGAGTTCTAATGACTTGATCATGAGCAGCAATTTGGGAGTTAGATTTTAGGGTTGTTTCTACTCTACGACAAGTATGTTAATTGCCTCTCAATATTTTGATCATTAACTTGTTGATTTTGATTAAGATTTAACAAACTATTGTTCAATGCATTTTGTTCAATAAATGGTTGTCCTATAGACTAATTCGGTTGTTGTCCTAAGTTTCTCCATAAGAAATTAGGATGGTTCCTCCATCTAGCATTATAAGTAGGATTAAAATTAGAATTATTATGTTGGTTATAGAATAAGACATTAACATCTTCAGATTCATACAAAATAGGACATTCCTCCACAACATGACCTATAGCATAGCAACCTGTACACTTAGTAATGCTAGGTTCAGCCATTTGTTTAATTTGTAATTCATCAATTTTATGCATTAAACTAGCCATTTTAGCTTCTAAAGTGACATATGGTTCAACAACATATACTCCTCTAGACACA
>JAMKPZ010005353.1:0-10941 GCA_024699675.1 Amphibolis antarctica | reverse complement strand
GTGAAATTAGAAACAAACACATCCTTAATCTAATAATTAGGCATAACTAGAGATCATATCTGGTGGGGTTCATTATATATATTTATATATATGTATACGTATATAATATATATCTGATCCATTGCCTGCAAGCCGTTTTGCAAATGGAACTCGTACGTACGTACCTACGTTGTTGTGATATACGCCGGCGGTCTCCACGTCAAACCAACGTGTCGATCAGCACGTGGTTGGCGTCCAACTCGGACGACCATTCATCACCCTCCCACGACAGGTCATCACCACGTACTTACGTGTAGGGTTTGGGTGAGAGAGCTAAACCATGGCCTCCCACGTTGGATGTCACAAAATTTGGAAATTTTCCTACTCCTAAACTTTAATTCTTAAATCTTAAATTTTAACTCAATTTTAATGAAAAGTTATACTTCTGTGACTTTAAATTATAGTTATTTTTAAATGAATTAAAGTTGTACAATTTTAAATTAAAATTACAAAAGTACAATTCTTTAATTATTTGAGTTACCACGTATTGAATGATATCTTAAGAGGTGTCTATGTGCACATAAAATTAAAAGAAAATGAATTGATAAAAATTTATTTTTTAATAAGAATTAAATTTAGTAAAATTAAATTCAACGTAAATGCATTTATACACCTATCAAAATTAAACATAATTTAAAATATAATTTATCAAAATTTAATAGCACGTGATCACAAAAGATCTATCGAATGGAGACGATAATATGCGATTATGTGGTAATTACTAAAGTTGTATGTGACAATAAACAATATGATTAATTTCCCTTTAATTAATAAGGAGAGATGAGAATTCAATTTTCAACCTTTCTTTTATACTCATAAGGGTTGAAAATTGAATTTTTAACCCTCTTATTGACACAAACGTTATAATTGGGTGGAATTAAATTTCCTTTAGTTCAATTTCATCCAATTATATATAATGGTTAAATTGAGAGACCTCTTATTAAAACTTTTTAAAATTTAAAACTTCACTAATACAGTAAAATCATTTTAGATTGTATTTGTTAATGATGTGAAGTAAAACTTTTACTGCATGTTGAGACTAGTAATTAAAATAAAATTAGATAAATGAAATAAAGGAAAAAAGTAATAATTATATTACCTTAAATGACACCCTGCCTGTCTGCCCAGTCACAAACACAATCTTAATATAACAATTACAAAAAAGTCATTCAGAGTCCTTCGTTGGATTGGTGGGATGTGCATCCGAAAACCCTACTCTCCTCCACCTCTTCACCTTCTTCTCCTCCTCCTCCTTCTTCTTCTTCTTCTTCGTATCATCATCATCATCAGTCTTGTTCTGTGATCTCTCTCTCTCTCTCTCTCTCTCTCTCTCATCCCTCTTGCCACATGGAGGATTCAGAGTTCACCTCGATCATCACACAGCAGTAACATCGATCGATCCTCTCCCTGAAATCGATCTTTTATATTGATGTTGTACGTACCATATATTAACACTACCCCACGCTAGCTAGCTACTTATACCAGCCCCAAAGCGCACGCACGCAGTACCCACATCCACCGGCCCTTCCTTCTTCCCCGATCGCAGCCATGGCCGACCCATCACCTGCCTCCGGCGGCGCTGCCGCCAGCACTTCTTCCGAGTGCGGCAGCGACGCCGCCGTCCCCTCGTTTCCACCCGAGTTCTACATGCAGAACGTGGAGTTCTGCCTTGCCGCTGCAGGGTCGTCTTCTCCCTCTTCGTCGTCTCTTCCCCCTTTCCATGATCCATTTGCTCATCATCAGAACCAGGAAAGCGAGCCGACGGCCCAGCAGCAAGCTTTCGAAACCTCCTACCCACCACCACTTGCCCGCGCTCAACACGAGTACTACTACCACGGGAGTCAGGTGGGCGGCGCCGATGCGGTGCAGGGGGCGTGGTGGCCCTTCCCCAATGATCAGATAGGCTTTAGCGGTGGCTCGTCGTCGTTGGTCGACGTTGGTCCTCAACCCTACTGGGAGTCTCAGGTAGTGCAACAACAGCAAGCAGAGCAGCGTTGTGGGATGGTAATTCCAGGAATGGCTGCTTCTGGGAGAGTGCAGATCAGCAGAGGCGACGATGGCGCCGCCATTTCTCCTCCTTCCACTTCTTCCACCTCTCCTTCTGCTCCCGTTCCATCTCCTTTCTCTCCATGGATGGATGTGGTCGGCCTGCAGTACCCTCCCTACACCCAAGACTTGTCTCTCTTCCCTTCTCTTGACCACCTCGTGCGCTTCTCTTTCTCTCTATCTCTATCTCTATCTCTATCTCTCTCTTAACGTATACTTATCATGTGCAGTGTGGCTTCTCTTTGACAACAGGGTTACAGATTTGTGCTTCAGAAGGAGCTCAAGAATAGCGACGTGAGCAACATTGGAAGAATAGTCCTCCCCAAGGTCTGCCCCTCTTCCATGGCCTGATCGATAGAGCACTGCCCCCTGTCGATTTCTCATTCCCTCACCACAGAAAAGCACGAGCCCATACCTATCTTTGATTGCCCTGATTCAGTTTTTTTTCAATTATTACATGGATATCAATCTAAAACCAAATCTATTAGATTTTTAAACTTAATTTATTCTTTTAAATTGTTACTCTCTCCGTTAGAATATGATAGTTTGATAATTTTGATGTTTAATTTAAATTGAAAAAGTAGGTGGAAAGGTTTAATTTAATAGAGAAAGAGGAGATGATGATCATCAATTTTAATGTATTCTTGGTCATAGATTGAATACCTATAAAATCAATTTTCTATAAGTATCACACACTATAAAATATTATCTCTTATTATATTAAGATAATTTTACTGTATTAATAAAGTTTCGAATTTAAGTTCATAAATTTTAATGAAAAGTCACTTAACTACTGAGATATCACTTTAATGACATCTTACCCTGATTCAATTGCAATGGGGACTTGCCTTAATTTGATAAGGCCAACTCTGCAGCCAATAACTAACACTGCTCTCTTCCTCGACCTCTGTGAAGCCAATAACTTGTTCTTGTTTTATTTCTGTGGCATCACCCTGTTCTGAATTCATGGTTCATTTTCTTTATTTTTTTATTTCCATCAGTCAATGTTTTGCAAAAATCTCACCTTGGAAAATGTAGGGGTATATAAAATTTAAGCTTGATAAATTTTTTTAACTTTTAAAAATAAAATACTCACATGATGATACAGACCATGTTCGTTCACTTGCAGTTCAAGATCTGATGAACTAATATATATAGATATGTGTAATAAAATTCTCTAGCTATTCATTGATTTTTAGATAGAACATTCTTATATATATATATATAATCACAAGATAACTTTTGTTTAATTGGTCCCTTTTCCCACCGTTGTTCAAGACATTCCTGGTGTTTTTTCAAATCTGTTTTAATTTCTTCAAGATCTGAAAGGTTGCTCCAGGGTAGCATTTTGTTGGTACTTCCGCTACCTCCTCACATATGTCATTAATTAATTTGACCCAACATTAATTTAATGGTGTTGCAGAGAGAATCAGAGGCCAGCCTTCCATTTTTGTCAGTGAAGGAGGGCATCCAGCTGACCATCTTGGAGCTGTTCACTCCCTATGTTTGGAGAATGAGGTACAGGTATGTAATCAAACCCATGCATGCATATTTATATATATATATTGGTTTTCTTCCACAAGCTAGCTAGTTGGATGTGATCAAATAAATTGATTTGTTTGTGAACTCCAGATTTTGGCCGAACAACAAGAGCAGGATGTATGTACTGGAGAACACAGGTGCGATATTACATTTCTCTCTATCTCTAGATATATGTATATATATCTATGTATAGATATAGATATGGATAAAGATACAGATATAACTTTGATAATATGATTGAACATGTGCAAGAGATACAGGGGAGTTCATCAGACGTCACGGGCTCAAAAGTGGAGACTACATTGCTCTTTACCAAGACATGAACAAGCAGCTCGTAAGCCATACATCTTTTTTTGTGATAATTAATTAATGGCAGTGTTTTTATATATATGATAGCAGTAATATATTCTTAAATCTAACTGCAATAGCTTATAAATGTAAAAATCATTTAATGATCGATCTTTTAACTAATATTCAAACCTTGATAAAAACCATGTAAAACTAATTCATAAGAAACCTTATTGTTCAAATTTCATCTTATTCTTCGTATATCAGGCTTAATTCAATACTTATATTTATCAACGTAAAGTTATTCTAATAATACTGTTCCTAACTTATAAGTTATTTTAAAATGTTTACGAGTATCCTCAGGTGAGTATATGTAAATTGATTTCAATCTTATATGATCATGTTAAAATTTTATCTTAAAATTAATTAATTATAAGTAAAATAATTTTTATATATTAGGTTTAATTTAATTATTACATTTATCAAATTATTTTAACACGTTTTTTTTTAGAGTTTAAGATTCAAAACTTTAAACCCTGGATCTTAAATATTACACAAGGAAATACGAAGATCGTTATCTTCTTCGTCGTCGTCATATGAAAATCATTATTTTTCTTCTTTAAGGTTTTGTTTATTTCCGTACCTTTTTAGTTTTTACCGTATACGATACTAGTTTATAATAATATCTATCAAATAATATTGACATTTTATTGTGTCTTTTAAAAATTAATGAAAAGTAAAATCTGAAATTCAAATGTTAAAAAAAACACAAAACACTCGTAAAAATTATAACAAAATACGTACGTTATAAATTATATAATTTCTTAAAAAATATAAATTTTAACACATCTATTTTTAATTTTTAAACAAACAAACCCTAAGCTTTGTTCTATGATCGAACGCAGTACATCTGCCACCGAAGAGTAGAAAAACCAGCATCCCAGCAGGCGGCGACGACGTCCCTCCCATCCATGCCGCACGACGAGGGGCAGGAGCACGGCGCCCATGATCTGCAAGCACCGGCGCCGAGCGCCACGGACGAACCGCGCGGTGGAAGGAGAAGAACGATGGGCGTTGGAGGAGATTCCGCGGCTTCTTCCTCGGCCAACAACGACGTCGCGGCCCCAGCTGGCATCTTCGACGTGTCGGTGGAGTCCGGAGACGCCAGCAGCCTCCACTTCGCCGACCCCCCGGCTTCGTTCTTCGACGGCGAAGGGTACGGCATGAGGCGGCTGGAGAGGCTACCCAGCTTCGACGACTGCGACCTCTCCATCTACGATGAGGAGCCGGAGAAGAGGACCAGAGACGGCTCGTAGAAGTGTTGGGTGTGCCCGCCGGCGGCCGGCTTTTGTGTATAAACAAAACTTTTTTTTAATATATAGACCAAATCGATCTAATTAGCATCATTATTAATTGTAACTTCTACGTGAAATTAAAGTTGACAAAAAATATTTTGTTAGCATGTCTCATTTTTAATTTTTAGTATTAAGAAGTTAATTCGGTGTGTTACATGTAGATTGATATTTTTCGTAAATAATTAAAAATATTTAATAAACATAGTATCGTGGATTAATTATTAAACACAAAATTTATATCCAGATTTTTTATTCTTGCTAATTTCTTAAGATGAATGACGTAAGAAATTAAAATTCATTTTTTTTTTTTTTTTGGATAATCGTAATTTTTTCCATCCAACAATATTTACGAAAACTACAAATTAATACAATTGCTCAGCCAACTGAAATATCATAATTAATTAATAAACTTTCATTTTTTTCTCATGATTACTGATGTTTTTATATGTACAAATCTGAAGAAAAATTATAAATGGAATAAGCTTATTAATATAGAAATTCTGTATGACAAAAGGAATTTTTTCTGACTATGGTTTCAAAATTTTATACACGTAAAATTTTTAGTTTAGAGTTAGAGCTAGGTTTTACCTTAAATATACATGAGACTCATTTCATGAATTTAATAAAAAAAAACTTAAATTTAAACACCAACAACTTAGAATTTGAGGAGTCTTCAAAGTTTGCTTAACTTTAGAACTTCAAAAGAGTTGAAAATTGATTTTGAATGAGTTACAAAAGGACCGATGTGAGATAAGTTGGAGACAAAACTATGAAAAATGAACATTAGATACGAGTTAAAATGAATAGTCATCCACTATAGTTGATTAACATTCATTTCATATTTTAGTATTACCTCAGTTTCTATCAATTTCGAAAATTAGATAAAATTAAATTTATACTAGTTTCGTTAATGAAGTTGAATTTATATAGTAATTAAGTGGATAATAAAAATTTATACGTTAAAATTTATATAAAAATAGTCGACTGAAACCAATTCTAAACAAAACATTAGTTATATTTATTTACACGACTGTCAACTCCAACGTTCAAAAGAAAAAAGAGCTAAAAAATGATAAAACAGACACAGTTTAGCCTTATCGTCCATTTATAGATATTATTTTATTAATTACATCAATTTAAAATGAATATTATATTTAAAATAAATGTTTTCAAATGAAAGAAAATTAAATGTGATATTCAACACACTTACAATATTTTTAATTGTAAGTACTTAATTATAATACTATTCTTTTTGTATTTGCTTAAGTTGAATTTTGATGAATATGTGCGAATGATATTAACAACTCAGCTTTATTCGGCTTTTATCACAATCACGTGCAAAGCCATTGGTCCGACGAATCTGGATATGGGCTTGAACCCAACTAGATTGGGCCTCAGAAGGGCCCACTACCAACCGACATCGACTCCACTGGGCCTTTATTGGCATGGACCAACCGATCCTGTGTCAAGGATACTGCATATATGCATTAAAATCAAGTCGTAGGCATTCATCTTATAATACAAAATTTTTGAATTAACAATATTAAATGCCTATAATTTAAAATTTATTAGATAAACACCTATTGGCAGCAACTTAAATTACAGTCACCAAATATTACTAAATCATGTATCTTAATATAAACATCCATGTTTGATTTAATTTCCCTTGCTATTTGTCTTTCTTTGGAATTCTTAATGTTGCAAAAATAGATCGTCTTTCTCTGATTTGTACAATAATATCAACTCAATATTCTATAGTATTATTCACCTTATTCATTTTTAGCTTAATATTATTACAGATGATGAAGAAGTCGACCTCCTTAATGAAACTCAATCCAAGTGAGACACAGACTTGAACTCCACTGCTTCCGCATTCACTCACCCTATTTGTTCTCAGTTTAATATTATTGCAAATAGTGAAGGAGTCAACTTCCTCATTGAAACTCAATCCAAGTGGGACACAAGCTTAAACTCTACTGCTTTCACATTCACTCACTTTGTTCGTTCTTGGCTTAATATTATTGTAAGTGACGAGGGAGTCAACATCCTCAATAAAGCTCAATCTAAGTAGGACACAAACTAGCTTGAACTCCACTACTTCAACATTTACTCACCTTATTCATTCTTAGCTTAATATTATTGCAGGTGATGAGGGAGTCGACTTCCTAAATGAAGTTCAATCCAAGTGAGACATAGGCTTGAACTCCATTGCTCCTAAATTTGCTCACTCTGATCATTCTTGGCTTAATATTATAGTAAGTGATAAAAGAGAGAGGTTCAATCCAAGTGAGGCATCATAAGCTTGAATTCCACTGTTTTCACATTCGTTAATACAACTATCAACTCTCCTATCAACCTTCTATCTTAAGTTAAGGTGGTTGAGAGAAAACATAACTGATCCCCAGATCTTCTTGTCTTTATTTTCAAACTTTGTTTAATTGATCTCATGTCTTCTGACATTTCCTTTCTGATTGTTAATTTTAGTGAGTGTACCTTGTAAGCCTTCTTAGGATCAATTTTTGTAATCAAACGAAGTTTAAATTTAATCTCAATCATTCTTTAATTTCAAAAACAAAAAGTGAAAAAAAACATCTATGCAGTAGGGGTCATTGTTCGGGACAAACGTGATGGGGAAGCAAACCAACGAAAAATTTCTCGACACGCAGGGAATTTTAAAAATCAAAACTGGAATCTCACAGGTGCGGAGGAAGGACAAACATGCTGCGCTCATGCACGTGGTGCTTCAGAGTGGACGCAGGTTTCTTTAGCTTCTTTTTTATTTTTTCTCGAAAGATGCAGATGCCGGGACGTATGTCTCATCTCACCTCCGGTCGTCAGTGTGTGTTATATATATATATATATATATATATATATATATATATGTATATGTGTATGGGTTTAATGGTTCTGTAGTGTCTACAAAATTCAGTTTAATAATTTACAGTGGATTTTTTTAACTTAAATATTAAGGTGGATTTTTTTTAAAATAATTCGATTTTAATTATGTAGTGTTTAATAAAAATAATTTAGGGTGGATTTTTTTTAACTTAAATATTATGCTGAATTTTTTTGTATTAAAATAAATGGATTACTTTTACGCGGGTGTCATCGGCAGGAGTTTTTTTTTCGATGTGAGAATTTTTTATTCAAACACTCTCTCTCTTCATCAAACACTCATTCAACTGTGATCCAACAGATGCTTACTGAAATCATTTCTGTAGGCACCTACAGAATCATTTTACCATATATATATATATTTAGAGGGTATGAGTTCTGTAGGTACTTGCAAAAGTCACTTTTGTAAGCGTCCGTCGATCGAGATCGACGGGTGAAATTTAAAAACTTAAAAGTTACTCTTTCTAATGCAAGTGAAATTTAAAAACACACTCTCTCTTTACCTAAAAAGACGTGTGTACTCTTTCTCCCTTAACTTTAAAAATTTATTCACGTACATGTATTTCGAACTGTTGTATTAATTAACTTATAAAAATTAATTAATTTTGCATTAATTACGAATACAGTGATTAAATTTGAAAGATGTTTGTGGATTTTTTATAAATAATTTGAATTTAATTATGTAGTGTTTAATAAAAATAATTTAGGGTGGAATTTTTTTAATTTAAATATTACGGTGGATTTTTTTAAAATAATTCGATTTTAATTATGTAGTGTTTAATAAAAATAATTCAGGGTAGATTTTTTTTAACTTAAATATTAGGGTGGATCTTTTATAAAATAATTCGATTTTAATTATGTAGTGTTTAATTAAAATAATTTAGGGTGGAATTTTTTTTCACTTAAATATTAGGGTGGATCTTTTATAAAATAATTCGATTTTACTTACTTAAAAAATATTTTCATTAAATATTTAAAAACACTCCCTTTTCAATCAATTATTTTCCATGTGTTGTTGTGTTTAATTTCAATTACGATATGCACTATTCTATGGGGAGTATTCAATTTCTACATTTCTCAAGGATTTCACGGAACTACCGTTAAAATAAAGACATAACGCACGGAACTACTATACCGTTTATGGACCCATCTATAAACGGTAGTTCCGTGGATAAAGAAGTGACGCACGGAACTGCCGTTTATGGACCGTAATTTTTAAGTTAAAAAAAATCCACTTTGAAATTTTAAATTCACATGTGATGAGAGAATCGGCATTTTAGGTTAAATGACCGGACGATTGCATTAAAAGATCGGCGTTTTAACATTCACACGTGACTTTTTAAATTAGCCGTGCGTGCGTTCAAAAAGTACACGCCCAATTACTGAACATGACGTATTAATGTTAAAACGCCGGTCTTTTAATGCAATGGTCTGGCCGTTTACCATAAAACACCGATTCTCTTATCACGTGTGAACTTAAAAGTTCACATCACATGTAAATTATACCCTTCAAATATTAAGTTGACGGCCACACTGTACAGCGACTAACTTAAAAAGTAATGTGTGAATGTTAAAACGCCGGTCTTTTAATACAATCGTCTGGCCGCTTACCATAAAACGCCGATTCTCTCATCACGTGTGAACTTAAAATTTCACGTGACATATAAACCATACCCCCTTCAAATATTAAGTTGACGTCTACACTGTACAATGCATGCGACTAACTTAAAAAGTCACATGTGAATGTTAAAACGCGGGTCTTTTAATGCAATCGTCTGGCCGTTTACCATAAAACGCTGATTCTCTCATCACGTGTGAACTTAAAATTTCACGTGACATGTAAACTATACCTCTTCGAATATTAAGTTGACGTCCACACTGTACAATGCACGCGACTAACTTAAAAAGTCACATGTGAATATTAAAACCCTTGTCTTCTAATACAATCGTCCGGCCGTTTACCATAAAACACCGATTCTCTCATTACATGTGAGCTTAAAAATTCACATGACATTCTACGGTGATATTTCACAAACTATATGCATATGTAGCAGTTATTTAACTAAATATATCCATTCACATTACTTCTCCGAACCATTCTAAATATTAAACATATTTAATCTACTAAGTTAAATATTTACAACATTTAATTGAACATTCGAGTGCTAATTAATTTAGCATTAACGTAAATATTTAAAACACTTAACGTGGATTATGTTGATGAACACCACATTTTGTTTATGTTATAGTTATCTAACGTGGATTATGTTGATGATCAGCACATTTTGTTTATGTTGTAGTTATCTATTGTTGTCCTTTTCAATTTTCAAATTTCAATTTAGTTGATATTGTCTTTTACTTTTTCACAGTCTTAAAACACCAAAAGTTAAGAATGCTAAGTGTAATTATCTATTGTTTTAAGTGTAGTTATCTATTGCTCTAATTTCGAACAGTATATGTCCCCCTTTTTGTGATTATTTAACAAAGTATTGGGATTAGAGAATAATTGGAAGCATTCAGTCAGATAAAATTCAATCACTTATACAAACAACTCAATCACTTGAAATAACAATTAAATCACTTATACAAACAACTCAATCACTTGAAATAACAATTGAATCACTTATACAAACAACTCAATCACTTGAAATAACAATTAAATCACTTATACAAACAACTCAATCACTTATACAAATCATACACTTCAATTACAATTCAATCACTTATACAAACAAATCAATCACTTATACAAATCATACACTTCAAGTACAATTCA
>JAMKPZ010005352.1:0-12139 GCA_024699675.1 Amphibolis antarctica | reverse complement strand
GAAAAATTTTAAAAAAATTTACATTTTCTAGTACATGAAAATTCTTAATATCTAAAAATTTAAAAATAAATTTAAAATTTTTCTTTTCCAAAATTCATGAGAAACACAAATCCTAAATATATTAGGTTATTAATAATACTACGTCAATTCTTAATATATGAGGTCAAAGATGTTGACAATGAGAAATAAAGAAGAAGACTCAATTAGAAAAGATATTTTTCTTTACTTATTATGAAAAAGGAAATGTGCCTAAGAAGGTCTAATTTCAAACACCTAGAAGATTATCTTATAGAGAATTAAAAAATTCTACAACATTTGATGTACTTTTTCCTAGTGAAATCATCAATCTCTATAATGTGATTTTCTCACGTTACAAAGTAGATTAGGCCTTCGCCCATAAACACTCCACACCAAGTTCATGGATTTAAAAAGGATGAGATGGACTCTCTAAGGTTCAAGTGGGTTAGATCAGGGTGAATGACTTTTAAAAGCCTAAAAAGGAGTTATCACCTAGTCTAACAAAAAGTAAACTAGAAAAATCTATATGATACATATTTGCATGCAAGTAGAGATATCAATTAGGTCATGTCAGGTTGTGCCAACCCGATACGATTTGATCGTGCTGGTTAACGACATGACACGAATAAAAATTCGTGTCGTGGGTTGTGTCCGCCCGACATGACGTGGCCCAACATAGTCAACTGGGTGAGGGGGTGAGGAGGGCTAGAGGGGGCAACACAAGGGTGGTTGATGGCAACGGCGAGCCTGGCAGAGACGGGGTGGTCGGGCGATGACGGCAGGCAACGGCAGTCGAGCATCGCCACGTCGCAACATTGGCAAAACAAGCAGGTCATTGAGCGTTAGCAGGCTAGGGTTTGGCCAGGAAGAATAGGGGAAGAAGAGGAGAAGAATAGGGGAAGAAGAGGAGAGAAGAAGAGGTGGGAAGAAGAGGAGAAGAAGAGGCAAGAAGAAGAGGAGAAGAAGAGGCGAGAAGAAGAGGGGAAGAAGAGAAGAAGAAGTGCTAAAGAGGAGAACGTGTGGTGGGGGGTGAGGCGAGGAGTGATGCACATGCAACGATCGGGGGCCTCAAGGCTGGCACACAATGGGTAGCTGGCGGGGTGCAACAGGCCCAGCAACGTGGGCGGGGCGCACTATACGCATAACGAGTGGCCAGCAAGGTGCAACGGGCGGGGCAAGCAAAGCGCACTGTGCACGCAACAATCAAGTCCTTGAGGTCAATGGCCAGTGGGGCATGCAATGGGTGGGGCTACAGGGCAGGGTAGCATGCAAGTGCACTATGTGTAACGGGCGTTGGCGAAAATTTTGTCTATAAATTGGGAAAGTTGAGTTGATTTTTTTTTCAACCAACTCCTCCAATCTCAATTCTTCTTAATTCTTCTAATTTCAAATCTCAACTCCTCTAATCTCAATCTCATTCTCAATTTCTCAAATTTTCTCACTTAATTCATAAATCACAAACAATGGCTCACTACCAAGATTAAAGTTTTGGAGACTACAAATGTCCTCAACAAAACTTTCTTGATGTTGAAGTGACGCTGTCAATGAAGACTACTAAAGCTTCAACTTCAACTGTGCCACCAAGGAAGTCTCGAAAGAAAGCTTTCATCTAGTCAAAGTACACAATAATGATAAAAATCATGGCAAACAACACTTCAGAAGAATGAGCATTCTGTAACCTTTGTAACGTTGACTTCTCTTGCAAAATATTTGGCGGTACAAGTCATTTAATTAGGCATATTAGTACATGTAAAAATAGGAATAAGGATAAAACTATTCATACCCAACTTTCTTTTACTTCCGAGAGTAGTGTTAATTCATGCACTTATGATTCTTAAAAAGCTAGGGATTTACCAATAAGTTTTGGAAGTAATAAATGTTTTGATGAATATATTAATAAAGCATATTGTCCACAATATAAACATGTATCTAGAAATACTATTAGGTCAAATATTATGAATTCATTTAATATGCTTATATTAGAACTTATTAATGTTATGAATACAATAATGACATGTATAACATGTACTTCAAATATTTGGTCAGGTAGAACTAATGATAGGTACATAGCTGTAACTGCAGATTATATTGATCAAAATTGGATTTTACAAAAAAGATTAATAGGATTTAGAAAAATTCAACAATGACATACTGCTGAAACAATTTTTCAAATATTATGAAAATTTTTGATTTATATGGAATTAGAAATAAAATAGGTAATATAACTTTTAATACTATAACTAATAATACTGCAACAATACCAATGTTTAAAACTAAATTAAGTCTACCAAATGGTTTTAAATTATTTCACCAAAGATGTATGTGTCACATAATTAATATTATTGTACAATTAAGTATAAAAGAAATTGAAATTTATATTGAAATTGTTAGGGATGCTGTAAGTTTTATAACTAGTTCAGGAAAGCGGTAGTAACAATTTAATAAAATATGTGATTTTTTGAAATACCACATAAAAAATTCTCTTTAGAGTTTCAACATAAGTGGAACTCATTATATTTAATGTTAGTATATTACTATAAGAAATTCCAATAATGTGTATGTATAATCATTATCATTTTGATCATCAAAAATAATTAACTTATGATCATTTTAAAATTGTAAAATATTTTATTGAATTTTTAAAACATTTTTATGATGTAACTCTTAAATTATCAGGAATTTATTACTTTACATCTATCTATGTGTTACATCATTTAGATGATATTTCACGAGTTTTTAATAAATATGAGGCATATCCATTTTTCCAACTAATAGTAAATAGGATGAAATAAAAAAATTTAAAATATTAGAATGAAATCCCACAATTATATATTTTGATTGCATGCTTAGATTTTAGGTGTAAAATAAGATATGCTATTAAATTAATTAGGAGAATACAAATAGGTTTAGGTGTAAATTTAGAATTAATTGTCAATACAATAGAATAACAATTAAATAAAATATTTAATTTATATGTACAAAGATATGGATTAAAAATAAAACTTTCTCCTCTACCAATGTCTACAATACTAGAATCAAATATTGGACCATCTTCAAATTCTTGAGCATTTTTACAAGATCCAAGATTTGATGAAGATATTCTAACATCATCATCATCATACAATTATAATCCTATAGTATCTAAACAAGAATTAATTACTTTGAATTCAACCAATCACCAATTATTAATATTTATACTCAACATTCTAACTTAAAATACATTTGAAGTTTTAGATTGGTGGAGGCAACAATCAATAATTTTTCCAATATTATCAATAATGGCAAATGATTTATTAACAATTTCAATGTTTTCAGTACTTAAACAAGTTTTCAGCAGCTTGTAAACAAGTTTTCAGTATGAGTGGCAACGTACTTGATGACCGAAGATGCAAGCTTAAAAAAGATATAATAGAAGCATTAATGTGTGTAAAAGACTGGGAGCTTGTTCAACTTCGTGAACAAGATCAAATTGAAGAATTTACAAAGCAACTCTTAAACTTAAACATTTCATAATTAAAACATTGTAATTTTTCAATTTGTAATTTTTTTCAAAAATGTAATTTAATTTTGTTGTAATTTTTTTTAAAATGTAATTGTAAATTTGTAATAATGTAAATATAAAATATGTAATTCATTAATTAATAAATAAAAATTTTAATTTAATTATATGCATTGTTGTCTTATTTATTAAGTTGTTGTCTTATTAAATGTTGAATTACTTGAATGTTATCATGTTGATTGTTGAATTAAATTTAAATATTGATATTTGAATACTTGAATGTTGTTATTTGTTAATTAAATAAATATTTTTTTTAAAATTAGTTATTTAAATATTACATACATATAAATTAATTAAAAAATCGTGTCGTTAACCGACACGAATAGTATTTTTCATACCAACAGACCATACTTAGGCTAGCCTGTTGACTTTGTGGGCTGTGCCAGTACAACACAAATAGTATTGTGTCGATCCAACATGATTGACATATATACATGCAAGTAACATTGTATTTAACAATAAGAACAATTGAGGTCAGAGTTCGAAATAAGTTTTTCGAATACACAGAAAAAGTATTAGGCACCTTACACATTTAACTTGTTAGCGTCTCAAGTAGTTTAGTAGGTGTTAATCTATATGATGTGTTTGTGCATTCTAAGTGTAAAAACATGTAAAATAAGGTTTTAGCAATGAGTTTAGTTTACATATAACTATAAACTAATCTAAAAAAATACACACAAAAATGTAAATGATGTATAACATATGAATGCATGAGTTTTACAAAATTTAAAGTATGAAACCTTTCATGCAACATTGAGCATGATGCAATTTATGATGCATGAATTATTTGTTTTAGTCTCATTCAGTAATGCAATCATTTGTAATGCATGACTTACCTTGTACTCACCTTTTTTTGGTTTAAATTAAGGAAATGCAAGAAATAATTAATGACTTACTATGTCCTAGTGACTTATAATTTAAATTAAAGTAGTCATATACAATCTTAATTATGATGCATAAATACGTAAAATGCATGTGAATTAGGCATAAAGTAGTAAGTAAATTACAAATTTCCATATAATTATATATGGCATTTGGAGGCCTCACAATATCAACAATTAACTTCACAATTGTTAAAGAGTGAAATCCATATAATTACACATGGAGAGCATTACAAGTAATGAACTTTGTCATTACACAATCAACAAGATTAGCATTAAAAATACAGGAACTTACATGAACTTTGAAAAACAGCAAAAAAATGCATACACCTCAGAAAATTACAATCAAGGTGTTTAATGAAAGCTCGAGAAGTGTATTGCAAGCAAAAAATATTATCTCACCGAAACTGCCATTAGAAATCTCTAGAATTACCAAGAAAAGGGGTAGATGCATTTGATTTCGGTAAATAGAATTGTCAACTTGTGGGCAGTTCAAAAAACCGTAACTATTAATCTGCTTATGGGGAAATGGTGTTCAAGGTCTTAAATCGAAGTGCATGAAGTGTACCATCCAGAAAAAATATGTTGGTAAAAATTCCAATGCCAAGGAAACTGCAGAAAAGGCTATCAGTTGAGCATTTCTGCAAAAACCACATAAGGTTAGACCACCGCTGGTGCCTTTTTAGTGACAAATATGATGAATAATGTGATGAAATATCTACTCCAAACACTATCGCAATGTTGATCTTGAAACCCTAGGTATTATTGAAAATACCTGGATCAAATGATATTGTTTGGGATTGATGCTATATCAACAGATTGTTTGATCTAGTGAAGTTTCTGGTTTGTTGGAAGTTTGATTGATTGATCTGTTGAAAGGATTGAATCATTCAGTAATGGGTTCTCCTATATGCTCACTTTTTTGCCTTCACAACTACCTTCGTTGATCATTGAAGTATTTGTTAACTACCAATGGCTTCGATGCAAGTTATTTTTGCCATTGCGATTCACAGGAACCTATTAGGGTTTTCGGTAGGAGGAGTGGTCCGAGAGGATTACTGCAAGGAAGATGAAGGTTGTAGGACAGGAAAAGAAAGAAAAGAGGAAAATAAAAAGAAAGAGAGAAGAAAAATAAAAATATATTAGATGAAACTTATGTTTAAAAAATATTAGAAGTATTAAAAAATCACAGAAATTCTGATATTTTTTAATATTTTTAGGAAAATATGTTTTCTTATAAATAAAAAGTGGTGGAAGTATTAAAAACAAAAAAATAGAAAAAAATAAAGAAAAGGAGAATGGAAGAGAGAATAAAAAAATTATTACAAATTTTTGATAACTTTTATTATTTCAATATTTAAAAAAATTTAATATTAAACTTTCTTATTAATTCATATGGTGCACAAATACCCAAAATTAGATATTCCACTCATTTCCCATATGTGCATAAATAATTTTCATTTTTACAATTTTTTGTCAAATCTTGTCATTTCTATTTCCTACCTATTTTAGAATTCTCGTCATGTGCATAAATGAGCCTTAATTCTATATATTTAGTGACTAATGATAATATTTGTACTAAATGTAGACGTCCATCACGAATTCAATTTAGTGGCACCACTTGTAGTAATGGAGGCCTTCTTCATTTAGTGACAAACTTTTGGACTTGTAGCGATAGATACATTTGTCACTAAGTATTGATTTTCTTGTAGTGTTAGAATAGTCACACATTGATAAATATAGGTTGACTTAAAATATAAAAAGGGTTGCATTATCTCCAACTAAGGTTGAATTCATTGCAATTATAAAAGCACGTAGACTACTTGGTGATATTTAGATTGTACAAGACAATTAGTATATGTTATTTTGTGACAATCAAAGAACAATTCACTTAAGCAAAACTTCAAACTTTCACTCATGGTCAAAAAAATCAATGTGCATTACTATTAAATTCAAGACATGGTTTAAAAAATTGATACTAATGACAATGAAGTTGATATGATAACTAAAATAATGGCAAAGAACAAATTTAATATGTATTACCAAATAGTAGGTTTGGTGGTTCACTCTGTGTAGTTTATAGAAGGAGTTTGTTGTATTTCCTTTCATACGAAGGATGATTGATTTACAAATATTTTTCTCATAGAGACTTTTGTGTAAAATGTCTATATATAAGTTTTACTCCTAGGGTTACAAGAGAAAACACGATAGAAGAAAGTGTGGCAGTCGTTTTTTTTTTTCTTGTTTATGACTTGTTGCTTTTCAATTTGAATAACTCAATCAAGAATTATAATAGAGTAAAGCATATTTTGTAAAGAGTTTTAGAGGATTATCTTGTTATGGTTTGGTTTATGCACACTCTTATAAAAATCAGTTTTAGGAGGCAAATGATGTTCATTTGGGATAAAATTTTATTTTGTACTTTTGATTCATATTTTTGCATTATTTTACCATTGACAAAAATCTATTTTTTCAAATAGAAATCACATCTATCATTCTATGCATAACAATATCAACGATGTTCTTGTGACCAAGAACACTAATTACAAACAGCAGAGGTTGGAATGGCATTGCCTAGGCAAATTTCTAAAGACCAATCAATTAATGATATGACAAGTCTTGTGTAGACCTGTACGGGTATATTTGATTGTTTCAAGTTGTAGATGATTGCAATCCTGAAGATATAATCACTTCACCTTGTAGCTTACACGGCCAGCTTTATTTTCTTCTGTGGTTGTTGTCATTTCAAGCAGTCCTTCACATGCTTTTGGTAAATCACCTTGGTAAGCCTTGCATACTTCAGTTTCAAAAGATCTATAGTCCTGCCATGCAGAAAAAATTGTCGATCAGGTGCGGCTCATGATGATGTAGATTGTTGGATGTAATCCTTGGGAATCTTCTTTGTGTAATGCGTTGATTTTCATTGGCAATGCTCTCAAGCTTGTAGTTGTATCAATTATAGAACTATCAATGAAGACCACAAATAATCCATTATCCACAAACAAATAGTGCATATAATTTTGCGAAATTTGTGTCTAATCCTCATGTTGTGTCAAAATCTGTCACTGATGCTATTAACAATAAAAGAAATTCCACTTAATGCATTAATAATTGAAAATAAAAACTCCTCAAGGAAGGAAAATCAGACAATGAAATGTTATAGAAAAGGGTTGAAAGACCAACTTCATAAAGGGGCTTTCCATTCACCAACACCCAAGGGACATATTGATGGGGTGGGTCAAGCGCATCTGTTTGAGCTGCATATTGCAATTCAAGCTGCAAGAATACCAAGCACGTCAATTGCACAATCATGCAAGAAAATCATTACTAAATAGTAAAATTTTTAAAGTGTAATTTGTCAATTAAGATTTTGTACAAGGGCTGGTCTGCAAATGAAATGAATTAATAAGTAGCATGATGCCATGCAACACTTATTTTTTCGACAAAGTAAACACTTCCTTCTGTTAATCCTAACACACCCATCAGCTTTAAGATTGCTACCTTCAAAACACAGCCACTTTGAGATGCATTTTCTCTTCATCATAGACTATCATTATATATATATATATCAGGTAAAAGCAAAAGCAATGATGTCCTAATAACACTCCTGATCCCTGTACTTTTAATGAGAAAGTGAAATTCTAGACAAGTACGACAATCATAAAATTGTGGTTGTTTAAATGCATGGCTTGTATGTACTGTTTATTGATTAATTGATAATAATGAATTTCGATTAACACTCCAGTGTAATATTGAACTCTAATATGAAATCAATTGCAGGAACCAGGATCGTAACTTGAGAACTAATGATGGTCAGAAGAATTTAACCTGTCTCCCACGTTCACCACCACAGCAATCTGAAACAACTTGGGAGCTCAGACCAAGCTTCCCAAAACAGGACTCCCACTCTTGGTACTTGTTCTCCACAACCAAATTCTCAACACAGTAAATGAAATTGAATTGCTTAATCTGCAACAGCTTGATGTTGCATATATTAGTCGATATTAAACAACCAAAGCAGCAATAAGTTTTAACAAAAAACTTCAGAAGTGGTTCCACAATAACAAACAAGATAAGAAAAAACATATAGGGGAAGGTTAGGATCTAGATATGAAAATTGTAGTTAACAAATAGGTGAGTTTCAAACAAAATTAAGATTTGCGGCAACTTCAAATGCATTAGGAAACCAATCATTTGTTAAAATATATAATCACACATCAAAAACCAATATATGCGATGAACTTCAGGCCTAATAACATGATGTTTTCGTCCTGTCACTATAAATTCATTTTGAGATAAATTTTAACATGGTATTAGAACCTAATTTGCATTCATTACCCATAAGACACTTGTAATTCAAAGAAGACATCACAAACATGCAAAAATATTGTTGAACATAATGGCCCCACATCTAAACCAACATAGTTGAATTTGTACCAAATGTACTTGTGCTTCTGTGTTTTTACTATTAGTTGATTTTGATACAGAACTTAATTTTAGTAAACGAGACGCAGTGAAGGTGACAAATGAACGAGTAAGGAATTACCGCATCAGGCCAAGCATCGATGGCGCACGCCTCCACGGTGTTCAGCAAGCACTCGTAGGGTCCATGCTGCGGAAATCGACTTTGCTCGTTTATTTTCTCGGTCCAGAAGACAAGAATTTGAGTGGAGACAAGAGGAGAAGAGAGGAGTAGTAACATGGGCACCTGGCAGACGATGTCACCCGAGGAGCGGCTGAGCTTGGCGTTTCCGTAAGGGACGAGGTCGAGGTCGATGATGGAGATCAGGCCGTCGGCGAAGATGCTGGAGAGGTGCCTGACGATGAACCTGGAGCAGTAAGGGCAGAGGGTCTCGTAGTAGAGGGACAGGCGGACCTTGGGGGCGGCGGCGGTGGGAGATGTACGGGCGCAAGTGGAGGAGAAGAGGAAGAGCAGGAGGAGGAGCGGACGGTGGGAAGTGGCCATTGTGGGGTATGGATTTGATACGGTTGGCGTTCGTTTTGTTGGGTACAAAACGACAAAACGGGTTTGTTATTTGTGGTCGCCACCTCGGCAACACGTGCGTGCTTGTCCGTCGCACATTAACGGTTTCGTTTATCTAGACGTTATTTGAGGCAAGTTCGTTGAATTTCAAGCTTTCTATGATTTTCCGGTACATACAAATAAAGTATGATTTTTTGGTTTCTTATCGTAAATATTCAAGAAATCAATCACTTCTCTCTTATAGAAATCATCGATATTGTAAGTCTCTTCTTACATCAATTTTCAATACCACCCTTTACTCCATTGATCTTGAATGTCACTATTATAGTCGCCCTTCTTCTATGAACTCTTCTAAATGTTCGTGATCGTGTTAGTTTAATCAGGTTGTACTTAAAGTTTTATTCGTTGAGATTTCCAATGATATGAGCTTCGCATGTTTCTCCTTCCTTAATTTCATCGAGTTTCACGTGATGTCATTTACTTACTTGATCGTAGACATCACGATTCTAGCTACCTTTGCTTGTGAAGACGAAAAAAACTAGCAGTGTTTTAAAAAAACAATAAAATAAAAATACATAAGTTTTAAATTATAAAAAAAACTTATAAGAAAATATAAAGGGATAAAAATATGAAAATTTTTAAAATGGAATAAAAAAGTAAAAAATAATTGGTATTTATTTGATTTTCCTATTATAGTAAATTTTTATCAGTATTTATTATGCTTCCATTATTGAAATATTTAAATAGTAATTTAAGTTTAGTAAAATATATATTCACGTATATTTATATTGATGGCACGAGTTCTGTAGGTACTTACAGAAGTTACTTCTGTAGGCGTCCGTCGATCGTGAGATCGACGGTTGAAATTGAAAAACTAAAAAACACTCTCTCTCGTACAGGTGAAATTTTAAAACATTTTCTCTCATGCAGCAAGTGAAATTTAAAAACACTCTCTCTCATGCAACAGGTGAAATTTAAAAACACTCTCTCCCTTAACTTAAAAAATTCACTCACATACGTATATTTCGAACTGTTGTATTAATTAACTTATAATAATTAATTAATTTTTCATTAATTACGAATACAGTGATTAAATTTGAAAGATGTTTGTGGATTTTTTTTTAAATAATTTGATTTTAATTATGTAGTGTTTAATAAAAATAATTCAGGGTGGATTTTTTTTAACTTAAATATTATGGTGAATTTTTTTTAAAATAATTCGATTTTAACCGATTATTGAAAAAATATTTTCATTAGATATTTTAAAACACTCTCTTTTCAATTGATTATTTTCCATGTGTCGTTGTGTTTAATTTCAATTACGTTATGTACTATTCTAAGGGGAGTATTCAACTTCTGCATTTGTCAAGGATTTTACGGAACTATCGTTTATGGACCCATCTATAAACGGTAATTCTGTGGATAAAGAAGTGACGCACGGAACTACCGTTTATGGACCATAATATTTATGTTAAAAAAAATTCATCCTAAAATTTTAAATTCACACGTGATGAGAGAATCAGCGTTTTATGTTAAATGACCGAATGATTTCATTAAAAGATCAGTGTTTTAACATTCACACGTGACTTTTAAAGTTAGTCGCGTGCGTTCTAAAGTACACGACCAATTACTGAACATGACGTGTTAATATTAAAATGCCAGTCTTTTAATGCAATCATCTGGCCGTTTACCATAAAATGTCGCTTCTCTCATCACGTGTGAAGTTAAAAGGTCACATGTGAATGTTAAAACACCAATCTTTTAATACAATCGTCCGGCCCTTTACCATAAAACGTCGCTTCTCTCATCACATGTGAACTTAAAATTTCACATGACATGTAAACTATATCCCTTCGAATATTAAGTTAAATAATTAAAACATCGGTCTTTTAATGCAATCGTCCGGCCGTTTACCATAAAACGCCGCTTCTCTCATCACGTGTGAACTTAAAATTTCACGTGTGAATGTTAAAATGCCGGTCTTTTAATACAATCGTCCGGCCGTTTACCATAAAATGTCGCTTCTCTCATCACATGTGAACTTAAAATTTCACGTGACATGTAAACTATACCCCTTCGAATATTAAGTTAAATAATTTAAACGCC
The DNA here is from genome assembly GCA_024699675.1 of Amphibolis antarctica. Lineage (NCBI taxonomy): Eukaryota > Viridiplantae > Streptophyta > Magnoliopsida > Alismatales > Cymodoceaceae > Amphibolis > Amphibolis antarctica. Next base: position 591 of record JAMKPZ010005352.1, on the reverse strand, counting down.
GGTCTTTTAATGCAATCGTCCGGCCGTTTACCATAAAACGCCGCTTCTCTCATCACATGTGAACTTAAAATTTCACATGTGAATGTTAAAACGTCAGCCTTTTAATACAATCGTCCGGCCATTTACCATAAAACACCGCTTCTCTCATCACGTGTGAACTTAAAATTTCACGTGACATGTAAACTATACCCCTTTGAATATTAAGTTAAATAATTAAAATGCCGGTCTTTTAATGCAATCGTCCGGTCGTTTACCATAAAACGCTGCTTCTCTCATCACGTGTGAACTTAAAATTTCATGTGACATTCTACGATCATATTTCATGAACTTATACAAACAACTCAATCACTTGAAATAACAATTTAATCACTTATACAACCAACTCAATCACTTGAAATAACAATTTAATTACTTATACAACCAACTCAACACTTGAACTAACAATTTAATCACTTATACAAACAACTCAATCACTTGAAATAATAATTTAATCACTTATACAACCAACTCAATCACTTGAAATAACAATTTAATCACTTATACAACCAACTCAATCACTTGAAATAACAATTTAATCACTTATACAAATCA
>JAMKPZ010005351.1:0-11260 GCA_024699675.1 Amphibolis antarctica | reverse complement strand
TTATGAAAATTACTAGTTCCTTGTGGATCGACCCGTACTTGCATGTTACCTATAATGGGCACTGTGCGCTTGCGGAGTTTCTAAATTTTAAAATGAACGGGTGTTTATTTTGACAACAACTTAAACCCGTACAAACATCCTATACAATCAGTTCCAGAGAGTCCTCCTTGGCGGGTGTGTCCCGGATTTGGGATGCCATGGCCCTCCACCTACCGACGTAGCCACTGAATGGCTCCTTCTCACATTGGTAGAGGTAGTGGAGGTCTTCCAACTTTGGTGCCAAGTCTTAGTTGTACGCGTACTGTTCCTGGAACATGTACGCCAGCTACTCCTTGGTGTAGATCTTCATCAAATCTAACGACATGTACCACGATAGTGCAGGTCCTTGGAGAGATTTCTGGAACAACTGAACGAGGAGCTTTTCCTTGTGTTGCAACGCCGCCATGTCTCCGTAGAAAGTCCGGAGGTGTGCACGGGGGTCACCGTGCCCATTGTATTTAACTAGTTTGGGCATCTTGAAGTCAGGAGGGAGCATTGCCTCAGGATAGAAACAGAGGTTCTGGAAGGCACAGGAGGGTTTTGGTGGACCGGACTTCATGTTTTGGAAGGATGCTTCCAGTTCAGCTATCCTCTATAGTAGTTGTCCTTGCAGGTCCAGCATCGGGGCGGCAGTAGTGGTGCCTGGAAGAATTGGCCTACGACAGGAGTGGTGATGACGTCGTACTCTTCAGTGTGTGGCCTCTCCGGGACACAGATGGTTGGCCTAGGTGGGATTACTGAACCAATCCCTTGCTGTTGCTAGCGTGCCATCTGGTGAGCCAGGAGGGTCTGCTCGAAGTGTCCTAGTCGAGGTGGTAGGAAGCCGTCGGCCCCTCCCACACCAAGGAAACCTTTCCGAGACATCATCTCGAAGTGGCATCATCTCGGAAACCTTTCCGGGGCATCGGGAGGGTAGACTTACACCTCCTGGAAAAATGAGAACCGTCAGGTCGTACCTATCCATACGCCCGAATGGCTGCCGTCGGCAAGGATGCATGGTGGTGGCGTCATCCCAGGAACCTTTCCGAGGCATTAGGAGGGTAGACTTACACCAAGAGAAAAATGAGAACTATCGGGTTGTACATGTTCGTACGCCCGAACGGCCACCACCGGCAAGGATGCATGGCGATGGCATCATCTCGGAAACCTTTCCAGGGCACCAGGAGGGTAGACTTACACCTCCCGGAAAAATGAGAACCATCGGGTCGTACATGTCTGTACGCTCGAACGGCCGCCAGCGGCAAGGATGCATGCTGGTGGCGTCATCCCGAAAACCTTTCGGAGGCATCGGGAGGGTGGACTTACACCTCCCGGAAAAATGAGAACCGTCAGGTCATACATGTCCATACGCCCAAACGACCGTCGCCGGCAAGGATGCATGCTGGTGGCGTCATCCCAGAAACCTTTCCGGGGCATCGGGAGGGTAGTCTTACACCTCTTGGAAAAATGAGAACCGTTGGGTCGTACATGTCCGTACGTCCGAACGGTCACCGCCAGCAAGCATGCATGCTAGTGGCGTCATCCTGGAAACCTTTCCAGGGCATCGGGAAGGTAGTCTTACACCTCCCGGAAAAATGAGAACCGTCAGGTCGTACATGTTCGTACGTCCGAACAACTGCCGTCGGCAAGGATGCATGCCGGTTGCGTCATCTCAGAAACCTTTCCGGAGCATCGGGAGGGTAGTCTTACACCTCCCAGAAAAGTATGCGAAAAATGGATAAAAATCGTAAAACATGTGGGGAAACTGCGAGTTTCCCCGTAAAAGGACCCGTCATGACCGAACTGAACTCGACTGTGCTAGGTGGATTCACCCGGTTGGGAGGGAGGCTGCTGGTACCTTCGAGAATGCATTCGAAGGAATGACATCCAGGCATGTCCTCCGACCTTTTCCTTGCACAGGAAAGATCTTGCATGATTGGGGCTCAAGAAAAATGTTGTTAAATCATACGTAAAATAACGAGGAAGGATGGGCTTACTTGCAGGGAGTCGTCGGTGGTGATCAAAAGTCCTCACTCTAGTGCGGTGAGTGGGCTTCGAGGCTCCGAGCGGCTCTCCTTCTTCAAAACCTCCAACCAGCGTCTTGTCCACAAGATCGAAAGTGTGCGTACATGGGAGGGGGTGGCCCTCTTTTTATAATGGGTTACCTTCCTTCTTTGGAGGGATCCAAAGATGGAACCCGACGCATATCTCGGTTCAATTGCGTAGTCAGCGTGATTGATTCATTGCGAGATTTAAGTGGTTAAATCTCATCGTATGTTTCTAATTGATTCGCCTTACCTTTCTGGGTAGTTAACCGGGAGCCGCAACATGGCAGGCAGATACCGATCGGTTCTATCTGGCCACCCCACAAAGGGGAGCATGTTGGCTTAGTTAGGGTTTTGGGGAGCCGACTGCCGGATTTTTGTACCAATATGCCGACAGTGGGTCGGCTAGTCCCTTGATCCTTTTGATCAAGTAGGGGTTTTGGGGAGCCGGCTGTCAGATTTTTGTACCGGTATGCCAGCGGCAGGCCGGCTGGTCCCCCGATCCTTCTAGTCAAGTAGGGGTTTTGGGGAGCCGATTGTCGAATTTTTGTACCGGTATGCTGGCTGGTCCCCAAATCCTTCTGATCAAGTAGGGGTTTTGGGGAGCCGGCTGCCGGATTTTTATACCGGTATGCCGGCGTCAGGTCGGCTGGTCGCCCGATCCTTCTGATCAAGTAGGAGTTTTGGGGAGCCGGCTACGAGATTTTTGTATCGGTATGTAGGCGGCGGGCCTGCTGGTCCCCCGATCCTTCTGCTCAAGTAGGTGTTTTGGGGAGCCAGCTGCCGAATTTTTGTACCAGTACGCCGGTGGTGGGTCGGTTGGTCCCCTGATCGTTCTAATCAAGTAGGGGTTTTGGGGAGCTGACTGCCAGATTTGTTACCGGTATGCTGGCAGCGGGCTGGCTTGTCTCCCGATCCTTCTGCTCAAGTAGGGGTTTTAGGGAGCCGACTGCCGGATTTTTGTACCAGTACGCCGGCAGCGGGTCGGCTGGTCCCCCGATCCACCCATTTAAGCATGGGGTCAACAGAAATATATAAGAAGACCAAAAATATAATCATTCAACTCTTAGAAGTTTCAACCAATTTGAATCGTGTTGTTTTTACATCTGAAACTCACAATTATCCCACAACCCTTAGGTAAGTTTGAGGGTAGAGACGTTTACCTATGAGCTACCTCGAGTGTTAAGTGCATCTTCTGTGCAGAACGTTAAATTTTATGCAAACTGAAGGGTATAATGTTAAAGCTTAAGGAGAATTAAATATTTGGAAGTAAAATCCTCTGGAAAGTGTAACACAATCAGTATTTAAAGACCATCCTAGCAATTAAGAACAAGGCAACCATGACATTGCTTATAAGATATTTAATCAATTGTTTCACTTAATTGAAGTCACCAATTCAACTAAACACCAAGAAAACCTAATCCCTATCGACAAACCCGTACTTGCACACTAATTACATCTGAACCCATGCACTTGCAGTGAATTAAAATATTTCACATACACAATTTATATAAGAATTGAATTAAATGTTTTTGCAAAGAACACATATAAAATGAGAAATATAATTAGTAGAGTGATTTGGTTTGATGCACTTCTGGGGAAATATGTTTATCATGGAATTGATTCTATGGTAGGATTTCCACCTATAGCATTAGATGGAATTCACAATATTTTAGGATATGATGGTGGGTTAATCATTTATAGAACTCATGGAGACTTTTGTCCTTACAGAGCTGACATTGGGATAAAAAATCCTGTTACAAAAAATATAACTGAGAATCCCAAACCTAAATAAAGAGAAGCATATTTTACTTGATTCAAGTGTAGTTCTAACCTTTAAGGGAACTAATAGGTCTTTCACAAACTATTTTATTGGGAAGAACCTATTGGGATCTGGGCTAATTGGTAGTATCTGTTGGTCTATCATTTTGACAAAAATCAATGGCAACCAATCAGAGAAGTTTATTTTGGAGGAAGACCAACAAACAATAGAAATCATGTGATCATTGATAGTATTATTTACTTCATAACCAATTGTACACCCCAATACATTAATGAGCTCACAATCATTACCATCAATATTGAAGATGAATCAGTGAAGCGCCTACCAATTCCACAACCTATGGGTGCAATGGCAATTTCATTTTATGACATAGTTGAATTAGCTTTATTTGGAGGAAATAATGGAGAACCTGCATCTCTTAGTTGAAATTTGAAATTTGAAGAGTACAGAACATTAAAAAATGGGAATAGAGTAGGGTCTGCATAGAATTATAGCTGGAAGATCTTGGACAACCTGACCTTTCATATGAGGTATGGATTAGAGCTTTCTGTTTAATCAGTGGAGACACTCTTATTTATAGTGCATGGGATAAACTATATTATTAGAAGATTCAATTGTCATATAGAGGTTTCGAAGTGGAACTTATTCATCAACAAACCACGCATGTTTCTACAGTGTGGTTGCATGATTTAATTCCCTATGCAAACACTTTGAAATTATGCACCTAGTACTTTATGTTTGTCAATGGAATAAGTTCATTGGTATACTAGTTAACCAACGGACCTACCCGTGGGTTATTTCCAAAATTGCTCTATTAAACATTTGCAATGTTTTACTTTATTTTGAAGCATCTCTATTATATTGTGCTTAGAACTATATGAGATCTTGCTACAACTATATATTAGTTATGGAATTTCTTACAACATTTACTACAATTATGGTATTATTGTAAATAGATGCACTTGTTGCATAGTAATGTGGAATAGGAGTTAAAGCTCACATAATGATGGTACACAAGCAAATTTTCCTTTATATTTAAATGTTGTATGTCAGTTTGGTCAAGGGATTCATCTCGTTGGTTAGTCCGAACACCTAAGAAAAGAGTAATTATGGCTGATCCACAACAGGAACAACCTAGAGAACCAACAGTAGGTAGTATGTTTTATCTTAACTTAATGGATGAACCATCTTGAGTAACACTCCCTGAATTTGTCAATGATAGATTTGAATTAAATTCCAATTATATTAACTAGCTACCAAAATTTCATGGATTTGAAAAAGAAGATGCTTATTGGTTTTAAAAGAATTTAATGAAGTTTGCAATATGATGAAAGTACCAAACATGTTTATTGATGCCATTAAATTAAGATATATGTCTTTTGCTTTAAAAGATATTGCAGAAAGATGGTTATATAGTTTACAACCAAATTTCATTACTAATTTGGGTCAATTTTGTTCTGAATTTCTAGGAAAATATTATCTTATGCATGTCACTATTAAGAGAAAGAATGAAATCTTAAATTGTAGACAAAAATCAAGAGAACCTTTTTGAAAATATTTTGCATGATTTCAAGATCTTCTAGCTTAATGTCCACATCATGGAATAGAGAGAGTTACCCAAATCAGAACTATTTATGAAGGAATCGATTATCAAACAAAAACACTCTTAGAATTTTTAAGTCAAGATGGATTTCTGAACCAAGGAATAGATAATGCTTGGAAATGTTTAGAAGACTTGGCCAAAAGAACTACACAATGGGAAAGTGCTACTAAAGTAAGTCAAGAACAAACTTCTGTGTCTAAGGGAGTGCATGTTTTTGAACTATATGTTGCCTTAGAAGCTAAAATGGCTAGTTTAATGTATAAAATTGATGAATTAAAAATTAAACAAAATACTAAACCTAGCATGCCTAAGTGTACAAGTTGCTTTGTTATCGGTCATGTTGTGGAGGAATGTCCTGTTTTACATGAATTTGAAAATGTTAATGCCTTATTCTATAACTAACATAACAATTCTAATTTTAATCCTACTTATAATGCTAGATGGAGGAACCATCCTAATTTCTCATGGAGAAACCTAGGACAACAATCGAATTAATCTATAGGACAACCATTTATTGAACAAAATAAAATGAATAATAGTTCATTAAATCTTAATCAAATTCAACAAGTTAATGATCAAAATATTAAGAGGCAGTTAGCACACTTAACGCAAAGAGTAGAAACAGCCTTAAAATCTAACTCTCAAATTACTACTCATGATCAAACTATTAAAATAATCAAGACACAATTGAATAAAATATCCAATTCACTAAATCTAAGAAACAAAGGTGCTCTTCCAAGTCAATCTGTCCAGAATCCCCATTTACCTGATGGGCATGTGGCTCATGGAGGGGATGAGCAACACCACACAACTTAAGCTATTAAGGCTGCAGTTTGGTGGTGTCTGTTTATAAACCACCTAGCTTTCTTGTGAGTCATTAGAATTTCACAAGAATATATATATATAATGTCTTTATCATTTCAAATATACTATTTCTTTAATTCCCAAAATATTGCACCCCTATCCTTACTTTTTACGGATGGATTGCAATTGCACTTAATTTCTTTAAGCATTACTCATGTACTTAAAATGATTTAGCTTGTCAAGTTTAATGCATTCTCCATTATTTAGCATGTATCACATTTTCATGATAAGTATTGGGGGTGTGCTTATTATGTCATACTTTTCATTGTGTGTCATATTTTTCCTTTTCTATACTAAAATTTTCCATATACATTGAGGACAATGCAAAGTTTAGGTATGGGTGGAGGGTATGTTAGAAATTTTAAAAATTTCAGATATTTTTGATAATTTTGTTAATTTTCTCGTCTTTAATATCTTTTATGTCTTTTATTTGAAATCAAACTTGAGAGAATGTAAGTTTCAAGTGTTGCAATCAGGATTAATGGGATGACCCCAACATAGAGAGTCTCCCGAGCCAATTCAAAGCAACCTATTGCCCTTAGAGGAGATAGATTTCAAATCAAATGTGTAATGAATTGAGGTCTTCCTGTTTCATTTGATTTATTGTCTTGCTAACCTTGTTTTTCTAGAACAATTATTTTCTTTTCTCACTATCCATTTGTGTGGAGAGATAAACCTATGTCGAGTCCCACCACAAAAGTGATTATTTCATGACATTTCTTTCATTTTGTTGAGAATTATTCTAGGATATCTTCCAGACTTCTCTAAGTTAAAGGATATGTAGAGGAAGCTAGCAAGGGTTTAAGCTTTAATATGCTATGGAGTTTCTTTGGGAATTAGATTGTGGAGATATAAGGTGTTATTGCTATTCAATTAAGGGTCACTTATTAGTCTTTATAGTTGCATTGGTTGCAATGGCAATGATATCATTTATTTTCTGTGGTATTTACGTTTTATTAATGGAAAAGAGCTTTGAATAGCTTTCATAGGTGTTCTTTTTTAAATAAATAAAAAAGAGAAAGAAAGAAGATAAAAAAAAGGAAAATAACATCAAAAAGAAAATCAAGGAAACAATGTCAATTTTGGGTAGAAAAAGGGGATATTCGAAGTCACTTGGGATGTGAGGGTGAAGTGGAATGTTATCAACAATTGAACATTTTGAGTGATGGTATATTAACTATCTTATCCCTTGTTTACCAACTGAAGCATTTTCCAATATCTTTAGGAAGGAAGGGAATATCTTAGATTACCCTTTTTTGTTAGTAAGATGTGTGCGTGTTTTAAATGATTGATTTCTTTGATTGAGAGTGGAGAATGTGTGAATTCTTCTTGCTTACACAAGACAGATGGTTCTTATGAATGGGTGACTTATTGTTCACATTCTAAGGAGAATCTATTCAATTTAAGGGCAACAAGAGGGAGTGTTGTAAGGCTGAGCCACCTCATTCCCCAAAGATTTTCATAGCAGTAGGTGATTTAGACAATCCTTGGTTTGATTCTATTTCCTCTCAGTCCTTTTTAGTTCTTTTTCTTTGGACTTTGTGGGTGTGTCCACTGAAAACCCTCCAGAGACAACTCCACAACTAGGGTAACCTAGGGGTTTAAAGGTTTGCTGCACTTGCTAAGTGTAGTCATGTTTCCTACGAAAGTGGCTTGGTATAGTTTTAATTAATTGTACTTAGTTGTTTTCATTACTCTCATGGTTTTTATAGTCTTATTTTAGTATTTTGCTAAGGGACTAGCAAAACTTAGGTATGGGGGACTTGTTCGAACTCAAAAGTGTACATTTTATAGGTATTAATTCATGTATTTTACTGAATTTTAGTTGCATTTTGCATTGGATAATGATGATTGAAAGGTTAATTATGTTTTTAAGCATTATGCATGTTTATTCACTTTAATGATGCATGAATTAAGTTTTAAGTCATGAAAATTATACATATGAATATGTTAGCAATTGCTTACTGGAAAGGAAGTGATGGAATGATGATCGATGGTTTGGTTTGCTAGTAAATTAATTAATTCACAGAAGAAATCACGATTCATGTCTAAGTTATAGAGTTTGTGGATAAAGACCTTAATTAGTGAACTTACTCCATGGGTAATCCATTTTATCAATGGACTTGTATATTTCTTTTTCTGTGCAATGACTTTTATTGATATAATAGCAAATACAACTATAGTGGATGATAAAATATGATGAATTATTTTTCCTATAATGTGAATTGCTTCATGGAAAGGTATTCTTTGATGAGCAATTGCAAGGATATTCAAGAAAGAGTTAGAGCTGAGAAATTCAATTTAGCAGATATTTGATCATGAAGAACGTGGACTGACAGGGAAAAGAAGTGGGCTTGCATGGAACAATCCTACATGTCTAGATGTGCACCACATTCTTAATAACTACTAGCTGAGGAACTGCTACTCCCTTAGTCTATAAAAGGAGCTCCTTAGCCATGAAAGCCTGGCCCTCTCCTCCTTCTTCTAGACACCATCTATAGGCACATTCTCTATTTCCTTCATCTTCCACCTTCCTCCCATTCATTTCTTCTAAGAGGAGATTGACGACCACTTCTTCCTCTATCAATTCCCTAGTGCATTTGCTATTCTTTTCTCTACCTAGGTGTATCCTTAAAGGAAAGACTCTTGGTGTCGGCTGCTTCCCCCTCTGTTCCTTGTTATAAATGCAGAGTGATGCCCAAAAAATCACTCGAGGTTGAAAGGAAAGTTCGCCAGCTTGACGACCTACTGGGCTAAAAGTAAAGACAAAGGGAGCACTTGACCTGAGCAAGTTTCGAAGGGAGAAAATTGTAGTGGATCATTAGGTGCTCTCTCCTTTTCCTTTCTTATTACATATGTTTTTAATGTTGAGAGAATGATATTATGTTTGATGTACTGCTGAATGTTTCTCTTTATTCCTCCAAGTATCTATAAATGAGTTTTGTTTTATATGTTGTGGTACCCTCTCTTTCATCCGGCTATCACCCGGAAGCCCATGGGTTTTCGCCGGCCCCGCCGACAGATGGACCGAGGTACAGAGAATTGAAAGGTGTTTGTGTGAGCGCATCACCACGTGCGGTTGATGGCTCGTTCAACGGAGTTGCCACCTTATTTTTGGGTAGAAAATAAGGAAAACCAGAAGGGAAAGTGTCCTTCCACCATCAAAACGATAAAACCACGGGAATCACGTAAAATCGTGTAACATGAGAGAACTAGATACAGGGCTCAGGGTACTATTGGGGAAGGTGTTAGGCACCCCCAGACAGCCCGGGTGTTCCCGGCCTCTCTCCGGCTCTAAAACGGAAAACATGATAGTCAATCCGGCCACGTACGGCCTCACCTTGGAAGACTTTCCAGGGTGTTTAGTGGGATAACCATATCCCTTCCAATGAAAATAAACGAGAATCAAGTAAATAAATGAGAATTGAACAAAATGGGGATCCGTATTGGATCCGGTGGTGAATAGGGGAGAAAAAGATAGGTTTTCGGGGAGTCGGTCGCCGGCTACCTGTACCGGTTGACCGGCGGCTAGTCAGCTGCCTTCCCAACCCATTTGCATAGCCATGGGGGTTTTGGGGAAACGACGGCCGGTTCCTTGAACCGGCCAGCCGGCGGCTTGCCAGCTATTTCCCCTTTTCATGCGCAGCCATGGGGGTTTTGGGGAAACGGGGGCCGGTTCCTTGAACCGACCAGCTGGCAGTTTGCCGGCTATTCCCCCCCCCCTTCACGTGCACCCATGGGGATTTTGGGGAAACAGGGGCCGGTTCCTTGAACCAGCCAGCCGGCGGCTTGCCGGCTGTTTCCCCCCTCCAAGCGCACCCATGGGGATTTTGGGGAAACGAGGGCCGGTTCCTTGAACCGGCTAGCCAATGGCTTGCCGGCTATTCCCTCCCTTCATGTGCACCCATGGGGGTTTTGGGGAAATGGGGGCCGGTTCCTTGAACCGGCCAGCTGGCGGCTTGCCGACTGTTTCCCCCTTTCATGCGCACCCATGGGGATTTTGGGGAAACGGGGGCCGGTTCCTTGAACCGGCCAGACGGCGGCTTGCCGGCTATTTCCCCCCTCCAGGTGCACCCATGAGGGGTTTTGGGAAGACGGGGGCCGGTTCCTTGAACCGGCCAGCCACTGGTACCTTCGGACGTGTTTCCGAAGGAATGATACCTGAGTCTATCCTCCGACCGTTCCCTTGCACAGGGAAGGCGTTTTGTAGTCAGGGCTTGATGAAATGTAGTAAAAACATACATAAAACGGTGAGCGTGGAAGGACTTACTTGTACGGGGGTCGTCGATGGGGATCAGAAGTCCTCGCTCCGGCATGGCAAAAAGGCGTCGGGGCCCCGAGCTGCGTTCCTCCTTCGGAACCGGTGGATGGTCGTTTCTCCCGAGGGTGTCAACCTTCTTCCCAGGAAATCCCGCCCTTCCGAAAATCCTTCGCTCTTCAAAGTTTCGCCCCTTCTTCCCGGAAATTCCAGCCTCTTCTCTTCCGGAATTTCCAGCCTCCTCTCTTCCGGAATTTCCAGCCTGCTAAGTGGTGTAGGGCGCCACCCTTTTTATAAGGGGTTGCCTTCCTTCTTTGGGGGTGCCTGAAGATGGAAGGCGGCGTAATTCTGGCTTGATTACGTGGTCTGCATAATTGGCGGATTTGCAAGATTTACGTGGTTAAATTTCATCGTATTTTCCTGATTGATTCGGCTTGCCTTCTTGGGTAGCCAACCGGCAGCCGCTACGTGGCAGGCGGAAGCCGGCTGGTTCCCCGATCATTCGCACAAAGATGTGGTTTTTGGGATTAAGGTGCTGCTTCCTTGAAGCGGCTTGCTGGCGGCAAGCCGGCTCCATCCCCCTAACTTTTTACCAAATGTGGGTTTTTGGGGTCCGGGTGCCGCTTCCTTGAAGCGGCTTGCCGGCGGCAAGCTGGCTCCATCCCCCTAACTTTTTACCAAATGTGGGT